>JANKKB010029935.1:23371-36096 GCA_026225775.1 Bursera palmeri | reverse complement strand
TTAAACAATAATATACAAATGAAATTAAGGGGCTAATTAACTGAATTTACATATAATTTACTAACAAGTTTAAAGGCTTATAGATCAAGTATTTTTGTAAAATACTATTGATTTTGAGCTCTTCTTTAATTTCTTACTACAATTTAAGTTCATTTATTTAACTTCCATGTTTAAAATTATTTTAAAGTTTAGTTTAGTTTATATCAAATATATAATTTATTTGTTGCAATTTTTTATCAAGTAATAATATATTGTTGTTTACTTGTTTTAAAATAGTATGGAGAGATATTTCAAAAGGAAATCAACAATGATTTCATCATCTCAAAAAGAGGAAAATATTGGTGATTCAAGAAAAAATATAAATGTTGATTTGCGAGATCTTCCTATGGATCCTGGTTTATGTCCCCGAATTTTAGATTATGATCATAATATTTAAGATCAAATCCTAAGAATATATTTGAAAAAGGGTTCTTGTCAACCTAAAGGTCATGAGTTTCATTTTAGAGATTTCAGTAGATTCTCAAAAAATTTGTCGTTTCTTGGTTTGATAAATTTGATTAATAATTAGAATATAATATGGCAAAAGACACAAAAGACGTAGGATTTTGTCTTTATTGTTATCTTTTTAGGTTAGATGTCGGTAATAAAAAGGGTGGTGATCACTTTCTTGATCAAAGGTTTTCAAATTGGAAAAATAAATAAAGATTAAATGTTTATACTAGAAGTGATACTCATAACTAAGCTCGAAAAATGCATAAATCATTATTGAATTAATCTTTGACCCCCCTAAGTTTTATTCCTGGGTCCGCCCTTGTAAAGAACCCTTTTGAAATATCTAATATTTCATATTATTTAAGCAAATAATTAGAAAGTGTAATGTTACAAGCTCTACTCTAATCAAATCTAATAATTTTACAAGTTCTACCCAAAAAAAGTACAAACAAATAGATCCTAAATATTAATTATTAAATAAAATAAAGTAAATGATTAAAAATTTATATCAAAAATTTGTGTGAAAGATTTATGGTAAAATATCTTTAAAAAAATTGAAGCCAAATAATCAAATGAGAATAGTTGTTTTGATATTTAGTAGATTCAATACTTTTTGTTGTCCAAGTAAATTCAATCTTAACTAATATTTTTAGATAAGATGAAAAATATTGAAAATGCACTTTTAACAAGTTGACGAGCATGATAAGCGTTGTGCTCATCAATCGGTAATGATTAATATAAATCATCGAGCAACTCATATATCTAATGGATAACATATCAATTAGACCACAAAAGAGAAATTAGGATTTGATTTAATGTTATAACAAGTTCTCTAAATTTAGTATCTATTTAGGATTATTTATGCCGTAAAAATAATATAAAGTATTTGAGAATATTTTTAAAACTGTTTTAAAAATGAAATGTTATAGAAATAAATTGATTTTATAAAGAGTTTTAAAATAAGGAGTTTTTTATTTTTAGAGGATAGTTTATATTTTTAAAATATAAATAGATATAATTTTTCTTATATAAATTTTAAAAACACAAAATTATCTTTATTTATTTGTGACCTAAAAAATGGTATTATTTTTTTATTATATTTTGATTTTACTATTAATATAATATATTAAACAAGATTTTTTATAATTAATTTTATAATAAGCCCACTTAACTTAATTATAAACGTAATATATTCCAAACATGAAATAGTTAAAAATAAATTAAATTAAAATAAAAAATAAAAGCAGCCGGTGTGCTCGCACGCCTCTCAAGTTTTTGTAATAATTGATGCGTTCAAATTGGTGACTGAAGCCTAAATGCAAATAATTTAGAAAAGTGATATGACGTGGCAAGTAGAAATTGCTTGACTCGATCATTTCTCAATTTATCGCAAACCAAACCAGACAGGATCTCTCTCTCTCTCTCTCTCTCTCTCTCTCTCTCTCTCCCCCCTCTGCTGCAACTTTCTTTTCCACGCGGAGCCAATTGACCCAAATTCCGACGCGACGGTGTTATGGAGGCGGCGGCGTCTTGCAGCGGAGGAGGACCGGCTCCTTTCCTTATGAAGACTTACGACATGGTCGACGACTCATCCACCGACGAGATCGTCTCCTGGAGTTCCAACAAGAGCAGCTTCGTCGTCTGGAACCCTCCGGAGTTCGCTCGCCTTCTTCTTCCTGCCTATTTCAAGCACAACAATTTCTCTAGCTTCATTCGACAGCTAAACACTTACGTGAGTTCTTCCACTCTAATTTTCAATTTTATATGAAATCAATTCAATTCAATTCAGTTTAGTTAAAGCTTTAATTAATTCCTTTATTAGAGTTAGTTTTTTAGTTAAAATGGCTGGTGCTCGGGGAGGTTTGTGAAAATGTTTCGAAACAAGTGTGTCTTAAGTGATTTTAACTAGAAACCGCCAAAAAAAAAAAAAAAAAAAAAAGTGTTTCCTTTGTAACGATCGANAGAAACCGCCAAAAAAAAAAAAAAAAAAAAAGTGTTTCCTTTGTAACGATCGAGCAAAATCTTGAGATTTTCAATGCTATATAAGAGTCCGTAGCTTAGGATTATTTTTATTTAATTGATGCTGCTGGTCATGGAGGTAAGTGGTGTGGATAAATGGATGAGGGCTTGTCAGTTGTTTCAGACAAAAGATGATCGCAGAAATTTCTTCATTTCCATTACTAAAGTATTAAAGCAACCAAAACCATTTGTGATTTTTTTTTTTTTTTGGGAAGAATTTGGACAACGTAACCTTCTTTGGGCTCATGATAGCTTAGCTTAATTTCCATTACTAAGGTATTGAAGCAACCAAAACCATTTGTGATTTTTTTTTCCAAGAATGCAGACGATGTAACCTTCTTTGAGTTCATGATAGGTTAGCATACCTTATATAAATATTTCAGCTCTAGATGTCACATCACCTGCTGGTTTGTGGGAGTAGTTTGTTTTGTTCACTATGTTGTTCAAAAGGACTTCCTTCCCATTTGGCTAGAGTTATCTCTGAAAGACTCATTTCTCTTGTCATAAATACGTAAAACAAGCATTTAGATACAATTTAAAGATGGTAGGCTTCATTAAAAGTTTGGAAGAAGATATGTAGAATTAAGCCCCATCTCTTTCCCCTTCTTGTTTGGGTTCAATACTTACTTAATAGGTAGCTATAAAAATATTTTCACATTGTTGGATCCATGCGTGGTCTATACTCATATGCGCAAGTATCAACGCACAATTTTATATTTATGCTTGATATAACATTGAAAACATTCTTCTGTACCTCTATACAGGGAGCGATGTGACACCTTAGGTTGATTAAATTGGTTTCTTATACCTGATTAAACTCATTGTTATAGGTTGGTTTTTCCTTTTCTCTTTCAAACTTAATCTGTTAATTTGGATCATTTGAGCTATCTGAGCTGGATTACTTTCATGTAAAAGCAACAGAAAGCAGGTAATAACAATTTATCTATAAATTGGTTGATATCCAATGCCTTTGCTTTCTTGCATCCATTCATAGATGTCTTGGGCTTCCTTTAGTAAATGCTTATATATATATATATATATATATATATTTCTCCAATATCTCATGTCTCCTATGCTTTTGGCCTCCNTTGCTTTCTTGCATCCATTCATAGATGTCTTGGGCTTCCTTTAGTAAATGCTTATATATATATATATATATATATATATATTTCTCCAATATCTCATGTCTCCTATGCTTTTGGCCTCCCACCTCCACCTCTCCCCCTTCTCTTTTCTCTGAGCCAAGAGAAAGAAAAGAAATTTATAATTCGAAGTTAGTTTGGCATTCATATTACTCAGAATCGGAGTTCCTTAGTATGACTTGACTGTGTGCATGGGGATGCGATTTGGCAACAGGGATTCCGGAAAATCGATCCTGAGAGGTGGGAATTTTCTAATGAAGATTTTGTGAAGGATCAAAAGCATCTTCTTAAGAATATCCACCGCAGGAAACCTATTCACAGCCACAGTCACCCTCAAAGTTCTTCAACAGATCCTGAGAGAGCAGCATTTGCGGAAGAAATAGAAAAGTTTTCACATGAGAAAGCTGCACTCGAGGCAAAGCTTTTAGCAGTGAAAGAGCAGCGGTCAGTTGCAAAGCTTCAGTTGGATAAACTCACTCAGCGGGTGGACTCAATGGAGCAGAGGCAGGGAAATTTAATTACCTTCTTGGAAAATAATGTTCAGAACCCTACTTTTGTGGATAATCTTGCTCAAAAAATTGAAGCTATGGATATCTCAGCATACAATAAGAAAAGAAGACTCCCACAAGTTGATCACTCAAAGCCCGCTGCGGAAAGTAGTCTTGTGGACAATAACGGTACTTCTCGACTGGAGTTTGGGAATATTTTCCATCAAGATTTCTCAAATAAGCTGAGACTAGAATTATCCCCAGCTGTTTCAGACATTCACTTGGTTTCACATAGCACACAGAGTTCCAATGAAGATGGGGGAAGTCCACTGAAGAGACTATCTGAAGGGGACCCAAAACATGCTCAGACTAGAATAGAAGGTAATTTATTTATGCCTGAAACAATTGAACTTTCAGACTCTGGGACATCTTTTACATTTAAAATAGATTCATCATTCTCGCGAAAAGATTCAGCCAATGACAGCCCAAGGGTGCATTCCTTGCAGCAGAGATTGACTTCTGGTGAAGAAGTCGATGGTCACGTTTCCTGCCACTTAAATCTAACTCTGGCATCCTCTCCTCTGCCAATGAACAAAGAGCTTTATTCAACAAGGATGCCCCAACGAGGTCAGGATATCGGCAAAGCTGTAGAGTCAAGGTATAATTCCAATGAAAAAGAAACCGATTCTACATCTTTTCCCAAGAACAACAATATGGGTAATGAGGATGCAACTCTATCTTCTTCCCAAGAAGCCGCAAATAACAACTTAGAGCCTTCAGCTGCCCCGGCTCGTGTAAATGATTTATTCTGGGAACAATTCCTTACCGAAAGACCTGGCTCGTTAGATAATGAAGAGGCAAGTTCTAGTTATAGAGCAAACCCACATGATGAGCAAGAAGATAGAAGGCTGGCCCATGGAATATCCAGAAATGCCAAGAACATGGAGCAGCTCACTCTTTAGCACTGAAGTTTAATGCCCCATGACAGTTTTTGAAAGGTTCTCCCTGTTCTTTTTCATCAAATTTGACAAGATATACAAGAACTTGACATAGAACATCTATTCTTGGTAAGAGCTTGTCCAATCCCTTTGTTTCCTGGTGGTTGCAGGTGATTGTTCATGGTTAACCAAGTGCTATGCTCCAAATGTGGCATTAATTCCGATATTGTGTAAACGATATGTAGGTGTATGGTATATATTCTCAATAACTGCTGAAGGATCAGGTTATTTGATGCCATGATTCTGTTCTGTCTTGCCCTCTGCTCCAGTCCACTTGTGGTAAATTTAGTACATCATGTATTGTACATGGGCTTCGGTATCTTTCTCTGATGTAAATGTTTCTTGTAATAGAAATTGTTTCCAGTTTTTATCCAGAAGCTCATATTTAGATGATAAACCATTTTTCATTCTTGTAGGTGTCATCCATGCTACTCATTTCTTTTAGCTATATCATCATAGAACCATCATTATTGCGTTATCTTTTGTTATCTTCGGAGTTAACATGTTTGTTCTAAACGATCAAGATTCAAAATGTCTCTTTTCGTTGATCTTGACTCATTTATCATGTGTGAGGAAAAAAAGTCTGGGAAGAAGTGCAAGAAGATTGTTTGTCCACGGAGAAGAGAAGAAACACGGGCAAAAGCAATTTAAGTGTAAGTGTTATTCTTTAGATAAATGAGCAAAAGTTGTGTCAAGAGAAATGAATTATTAGAATTTTTTATTTTTTTTCAGATTAGTAAAACGATAAAATAAGCATAAACCGAATCCGTAGCTGACCCGAGACCTTGAACATGAGAAATAGCTTTGGGCAGTAAGGTGGGCATGAAAGTAGGTTGGTTGGTGCATGGGCCCTTTTATTAACCCACAATCACACCCTTGTCCCCTTTTTTAATTCTTGCCTTGCTGTCATGCACATTCCTTAATCATTACCTCTTTGCTTCTTAATATAATCTAATCATCGTCTTTGCTTTTACCCAATTATTCCTCACCCCTTTTCTCTTTTTATCTTTCTCCACGTGTCTCCTATTATTTAACATCACATCAACAACCCAACTTAGATAAATAATCTCACACAATCAGAAGTGACATATTATTGTAAGATATAACATCATTTATACAATTACTTTTGTTTATGGGGTATCTTTATCAATATCGTTGATCAAATTATGTTGCATAAGATTTTATATGAATGGTTGTTCATGTTGTATTATCAGAAATACATATATTTACATCCGGTCAAATTTAAATTGCAAGAATCTCTCTTGAAAAATAATTAATTGAGGAAATTTTGTAAATACCCTTATAATCTAATTTTAAGAAAAAGAAAGTTGAGTATAAAGGTTTAAATTTTATTTTAAAGGTATTAACAAGATTTGATTGAATCATATAGTTTTCTTTAGATGTTTTTACAAGTTCTGATTCATTTCTTTTTTCACAAAACCTCATTACAAGTTATTTCATTTGCCCAAAATATTATTATACTCCCTAGTTTTAGTTAATTTGGACGATTAATAGGTGAAACGATTAACTAAAAATACTAAATAACAATTTTATTTGTTATTCAAATTCATAGATATCGGTCTTATTTTGTTATTAACAAGAGTAATGTTATATCTATAATATATTTTTACGTCTAACTTCCTACAATCTAAGTTGACAAATCGTCACAAAAGGAATAAAAAAAATAGAGAAGTTAAGAATATAATATGATAATTATCTGTCCAATAAGATTTTGTCAAACTGGGTTGTAGGGAGTTAATTGTAGAAATAGGTTATATTGATAGAATTATTCTATTTAAAAACATAAAAAAAAAAAAAAAAAAAAAAAAAAACAAANTTATATTGATATAATTATTATATTTAAAAAAATAAAAAAAAAAAAAAAAAAAAAAAAACCATATTCATACTTTTAATTACGTGGTTAACTAAAGAAGAGTAATGATATTTTCAAAATCTTATCTAATGTAAATATGTTTCGGTCAAACTTCATGGTATGTGAAGTTTTAACCTATATATTTATGAGAGGGGTCTTCCCCTTTTTTCCCTTAAAAGTAATAGTAGTGATAATAAATAATTCACTTACCTTACCTATAATGTGCAAATCCCATACCATCATTTATATTCAAATTTAAAAGTTTACTTAGAAAAATATCAATAAAAAGTCATTACACTCCTTTGAAAAAAATATATTCTTTTCTATTAACAAAATTATTGAATATAGAGAAATAATTAATATAAGAGTAATTATCATTAACCACTCTTACATTTTTTTTTTTCACTCATTGGAACTTTTGCCATTTTTCTCTTCTATCATCCTTAAGTTTTGAAAAAATCTCTTCTCAAGTCTTCTAATTAAAAATTTTGTTAGTTAATATCTATTAACCTCTATATTTTAATAAATTTACCATTTTATCCTTACTAACATATATAAAAAAAATGACTTAATTTTTAAAGGACAATATTAAATTAAATGGCTAAATTATCTTTAACATATATTAAAATTACTTTTTATGGATAATATTAAAACATATTGATATTTATTTCAAGGGTAATTTAGTTATTTAACTTAATATTGACCTTGAAAAATTAGTTATTTTTTATATGTTAGTAAAGGTAGAATGATAAATTTATTAGAATATAGAGGTTAATAGATGTTAACTAACAGAATTTTAACTAGAGGACTTAAGAAGAGATTTTTTCAAAACTTAAGGATGAGAGAAGAGAAAAATAGTAAAAGCCTCATATGAATAAAAAAAAAAAAAGGTAGAGGTAGTCAATGATAATTACTCATTAATATAATACAACTTTTAAGATAGTTTAATGAGTATAATAAAGGTACGTAATCTTTTTATGTCTTAATATTTACCCTTAGGACACACGTGAAAACTATCTTCATAAAATTCATGAAAGATCTATTTTGGAAAAATTGTACCGACCCTTTTTGAGGTTTAGCGAAAAAAAAAAAAAAGGAACCTAAAAGAATTGATAGAAGCGTAGGAATCTCTCTTTTAGAGATTAAATGATTTAATTGAATTTTTATTCATACTCTTATAATACAATTATTCCTTTATAATTAACTATCAAAAAAAATATTGTAAGGATATTAAAATTTTCTAAAATTAACTTAATTCTTAAAGAAATTCTTTGAATTTTACCAAAATTTTTAGCTTTTTTTATTTTAAAACTTGAGAAGAGGTTGTTACAAATTACCTACGGGTACCGTGGTTCGTAGTCATGTACTCTAATCCTTTAAGCTATAGGCCTCATCCCATCTCCATTGGATCTGTTCCAGGAAGTACCCTAAAAAAAAGATCGTTTACCAACAAAATCCCATACTAGGAAAAGGAAAAAAAAAAAAAAACTCAACGGATGGGTCTTACCGTCAAGCTCCCTTCTGCCTTTTGCACTCAAGGGCCAATCTTCGTCAGGCCTGAACCGATATTTATCCAGTGCATACAATTTTAACCTAATTCTTCTTCCGATGATCGATGGGGCTATATGAATCCTTTAAAATGCTTTTCACACCCCTTTTACTTATTACACTCAATTGTTTTAAAAATAAAATAATTAAATTTCATCCAAAAATTAAAATAATTTAAAAAGATAAATCTATTTAATCGATATGTTTTCAATGTTTCTACAATATTTTATTTAACAGAAAGTACTAAAGTTTAATTCATTAAAACAATCATCCCTAACTCATCTTGGATATTTTGTGGATGTTCCCAAATTTATTGTTAGACATTAGACGAGTGTGGCCACCAGAATGTGAGCCACTTTAAAGTGGGATTTCAATGTTCTGTCCCATTCAAGGCTCTCCAACGACTCAGATATCTCACTTTCATTTCACACAAAACACAAACAAGACAACTCAAAACCAACCCAAACAAAAAATGTCCAAACCCAATTTCCTTCACTTCACCCTCCTCTGCATACCATTCCTCCTCCAAATCTGCAATGGGGTTTCGCTAAATTCCCCCACAACTACTCCTCAAATCGATGTGCTGCCCAAGAGGGTCTGCAACAGCACCATTGAAGATTGCTTTACTGACCCAGAAATGGACTCCGAGACCACCCGGAGGGTTCTGGTGATGCAGAAGAAGTACATAAGCTATGACACGCTGAGGAGGGACATGGTCCCATGTGAAAAGTCTGGTGCTTCGTATTATGAATGTCATGCTTCACAGGCAAATCCTTACGGGAGAGGTTGTTCCACCATTACAAGGTGCAGAGGCAGCTAAGCTTGCTGCACTCACATTACCTTCTGGAAACTTGTGGTAATGTAATGTGGCGTTTTATTAGATTTGCTGGCTTGCTAATTGTATGCATATTTAAAGATTTATATTTATTATTATTATTTGCTATATAAAGCATGTTTAGCTTCAACTTTTGGGAGATCTTGGGCTGCCCTTTGAAGAATTGGAAGTGTTTTCAATATAAATTGAAATCCTTGTTAGGGAAATTGTGGATGGTATGCATTTTCACTCTTTAGCATTCTTTTGTGGTAAAATAAAGGATTCTGATTTCTCTCTCTTTTGGAGATAAAGAAACTGTCTTTATCAGCTAAGTTATATCATAATTTCTCTATTGGGTATCCTAAGATTAATTTTCTTGAAAAACGATACCTTGATTGTGAATGAGCTCTAAAAGTACAATTGAATTTTGGAATTTTGTTATTAGGGGATGAAAGAAAAACTCCTGTTGAAAAATCTCAAGAAAGAAAATGTAAATTTTTCCTTTTGTTTTGGTTGGCTGACAAAACTTTAGGTTCATGCTTTAACAGTATTAAAGTGGAAAACAGAAGGATTGCACCACTGGACAAAGAGGAAGATTATATTTAAAATAAAAAATAAATTCCAGCACCCTCACTACAGACTTGATCTGCGTCGTGCCCTTCCTATACCATAATATAATAATGGGGTGGATAGATACCATCCATGCCCAACTGAGTGTCCTGATGGGAATGCTAAGCAAAAGTTACATCAACAACAAGAACAGTCCTCGATGCCCACTTAAAGTTCAAAGTTCGGAATTTAGAAAGCCCTTCCTGCTATAATTGGATCATCTGATGTGAATTGAGCTGATTAAAGATGGCGTACCCATCTGTGGTGCTCCTAAGTTCCTGTGCTCCTTGCAGCTCTTCACAATGCTTCCAAAGCATGATCTTTTGTCATGACTTGTTACGAGTAGTCTTATGAGAGACATATCTAAATCCATGTCAAACTCCTGATTAAAAACCATCGTTGGTTTCCTTGAGATAAATTTTATTATGTCCTCTCTATTTTTTGTTATTGGTTCTTCTCAATGGTATGTGACCGTAAATTTGTTTAGGAAGATTTAGCTTTCACCTGCTCATTTTTTCCAGTCCAGAGGATAGATTCTGAGCTGGCAGTACAAGTTTGTTTATTTTTTCATTGGTTCTTCCCAATCGTTTTTGTGTTTGTTAGCTACTTATTCTTCAAAAGACTAATTTCAAGAACGATATTTGTCGTAAGTTGCAATATCAAGACTATTTTTGTGGTGCTTTCAGCCAATGTTTCTCCACTATTTTTATATAGAACTCCGGCATTACCTTACTAGTGTATATTGAACATTGGTGGTGACTCTTTAAGTGTAAAGCCATTACCTGGATGCAAATCTAGATATATGAATTTTCGTTTTTCTTTTTTCTTTTCCCCTTTACAATTGAGTAAAATAATTGGGGCCAAAAATACTTCATCATTCCCTGTGTGCCCTTTTCAATAGGTATCTGTCAACTGATGACACCAGTCCTAGGTTAGCTCCTTTAAAACCACAGCAAAGGATATGTGATCTACTCTATGTATAGCAATATCAATCCATAGTCATCTTAATAGCAATATCAATCTTTAGTCTTCTGAGGCCACCATTTAGTGTGAATTTTATTTTGTTGGTTATCAATAGATTGGTGTCAATGGGGAGTTGGCTCAGAAGATTCTTTTTCTGCTGAGTAGACTGAGGATCTCAAGCATCTGATTTTTTATCAAGCTCATAAAGTGTGATTCCATTCTTTATTGTTCTTTGTTTACTTTACACAATTAAAATTTATGCAGTCAAATACTTTCGCCCTATAGAGTGTTGCTGCTAGTTTGGTGGTGGTCTTAAATTGCCTTGAGACTTGTTGATGAAAGAGATCAGTGCTTGCCAATTAGCAGCCATCAACATTAATTGAACCGAGTACCAACCCATCAAAGCATTCCAAGGAAGAAGTTACAGCCAGTAAGTTTTCCAGTAAAAACTGACCATTGATTCTAAGTTAGAGAAAGTGTAGATAATATACTCCACAGGGTCCATTGTTAATGCAGCTAATCTTGTTAGTTTAGGAAATTATAATTATGAAATAAGTCAATAACTGGAATATTTTACTTTGAGGTGTTTGATCATAACACGTATAAGTCATTTTGAGCATCTCATAATTTTATGGAACCAAGTTCAGCTGCCACTAGCTCAATTGGTTGAGCCCTGCTAGTGCTATTGAAAATTCACAGGCCCAAAGGGTAAGTGTCAAACTTCTCCTGAGCATTTTAATTTTTCGCAAACTTTGTTATTTTTCAAAAATCTCTGATAATTTTTTATGACTTTTCAAAAACACCTTCAGAAAAGGCTGTTATATCTAATTTTGTCGTTGACTTCAGTTTTTAGTACTATCCATTGAAGGATAAAATAGAAATTTTAATATGAGATAATAGTTAAAATAATAATAATAATATGGTTTAATTGTAGAATAATCGCATCTTAGGGGATTGTTTTAGTTTTAGCGAACCTTTGATACTTTTAAATGGTTAACCTAATTTCAATGCAATTAGACAAAAATATCTATTTAAGATATTGTTGAACCATAAGTCTTGTGCTATGAACGCGTAAGCAGGTAAAGAGTAAATGTGTTGAGTTATCAAGGAAGTAGTGACCCCTAAAGAAGCTAGAACAAGGCCTAATTGAAAATGAAGCGCATTGTTGATTGTGTCATAAAGATCCTTATGCGCATGTCCTAATCGCCCTCCTGTAGGAATATTGATGCAAACAGAATCCATGATTCCCTATAGATTGCCCATTTATCATTTTCATGAATTTTAGTTGTAAATTGAAGGCAAACTTAGATTAAATGCATTGTATAAATATAAGTCAATCCAAAAACCACTAGTTCAATAACTATTAATATTATCGAATCAATATGGTTTAGGGATGGCAAACTTAGGGTTTGGGTTGGGTGGGGTCCCAACCCAAGAAAGATATTCTCCCACCTACATTTGGATTTTCAAGAAATGGGTTGGGTTGAGTTGGATAATGACTCATTACCCTATCTCTAAGCCAATGAAACATAATTTAAATTAATTAAGGGATAATTTCAAATAATACCCTTGTATTTTGACATAATCTCAAGTAGAAAGCAAGTTTATTATTTTCATCAACAAGACCTCTGAGGTTGCTTTTTTTAATCAAGTGCTAATTTTAATCCTTAAAATACAGATTTGCCCCTACTGAAATTTTCTTTTCTTAATTTTAAAAAATTTTAAAATAGAAATTTTAATACATATTGCCCCTACATATTTCCTTATTGATTTTATTAA
>JANKKB010029935.1:0-23321 GCA_026225775.1 Bursera palmeri | reverse complement strand
TTCTTATTTTAATTAAAATAAGTAGAAATTTTTTTATTATGGGAGTATAATTTGTTTATTTTTTATTTATTCTTTATTTATGTTAAAATTAAGGAAAAAAATTTGAGTAGGGGTAAATATGTACTTTTAAGGGTTAAAATTATTAGTTGATTAAAAAAAGCAAACTCAGAGGTCTTATTGATGAAAGTGGTAAACTTTTTTCTACTTGAAATTAAGTCAAAACACAAGGGTACTATTTGAAATTGTCCCAATTAATTAATTACAATGTGACAATTTCTAAGTTTATGCCTAATTTACTAAAATAATTAAAATTAAAATTTGACTTTTAATCTTAAACATGATTTGTTATTAATAATTGAAGCTCAGCTTCAATTTATATGTTTTAGACCGATATCATCTTCACTAATAATTAGTAATTATTAATTTTTAAAATCTTAAGGGGGAATATATATTTAATGAAACAACAAGGGATATACATGAAATTTTTCCCTCTTCCAATGAGGAGGAGAATTTTTAGATAAAAGATGTATAAATTTTGATCCCATAACCTCCTATGCCTCTCGGGATTGATATTATCCACTACTGTAAAATGACCATTTTTATAATGTTGATGCTAGTCTCTTTCTTTTAGCTTTGGTCAATGACATGCCAAAGTAGATTTATATTTTATTGCTTGTGTTAGGAAAATGGAGATTCAACAAAAGTTATTTTAACCTACCCCCACCAATCTCTCATCATAATTGAAAAAAAAATAATAATAATAATGAAATAAAAATACCTAGTTGCCTACCCCCACCTACTCCTCCTTCCTCTTAACTTGTTCTTGAGGTCAAATGCAAGACACATCTCATGTAGACATGTTATCAACATCATCATTCATTTGAGGACAAAAGAAAGATAGGATCACCCTTTTAGTGGGCACATTTCAATTACCACCCTTGACTTATTAGAAATTTTTGGAAGCCATCTTTTACATTTTTTCTTATTGACCCACTGAATTGTCATAAATTCATCACTTGTTACCCTTATATGTAACACTATTAGTTCTTGTTAATGTATGAAGATCTATTGGAATGGATTTATCAATTTATCCACCCCTTGAAAAACAAATAAATAAGAAATTTAACTAAGATTATCAAAATGATAAAAATATTTTGCTGGCAAAATATAATGTATATAATAGCGAACATCGATAGCACACTATCTAAAGATGTTGATGACATTATAGGTACAATTTAATTTGAAATTGTCTTAACATACATGATATGACAAACACAACATCGTCGTTGCTATATAGATGATCATTAAACGTATTGCCACCTAAATAAAAATCACACATTTGTTTGAATTTGAATTCAAGTCACGATCCACTTACCATTTATCAGAATTAATACTTTTTTTTTTTTGGAATGTTGGTGTTCCAGTCATCTTACGCGCACCTCAACTAAGCTCACATGACTTATGCCTCGTATTCATAACAGTTTCCCAAGCACAAACCAATTAAATCATGAGCTAAATTCAGATGGCAATAACCCTAAAGGGATTTACACCAAAAGGATTCGAACTTTAACCCTAAAAAGGAACACACCTCCGAATCCAAAGCCTCTATCACTAGGCTACACCCTTGAGGTCAGAATTAATACTTGCCAACACTTCGAATTCAAGTAACGCTACACTTAAAGGTTGTTTGATATCTTCATTTAACACTTACTAATACTTAACTGACAGTTTTAATGATTTCTTTGATTTTCATTTTTCAGGTATCTTAAAGAAATGACAAGTATACCACTAAACTTTACTTTGTCATATATGCCCTTATAATAGAATATTTATATTGGATAATTATGAAGTAATAAGTGGAGGAGAACAAACACCCCCATCACCCATTTTCAATAACATTGTAAAGGTAGTAAGTGAAGAATAACTAAGAACAATCAAAATGCAAAACATGGTTCACAATCACAATTCTTTGATAAGTTAGGGCTGGTAGTGGTATATAAAATTTGCCCACTTATTAATTAACATTAGTCACTTGGCAAATGAATTAACAAATGAAAAAGTGACCTATAAATACATATTATCCACAACATTAAAGTCATAAACATTCCACTAAAAGCATTTTAAATAACTTTTAACAATCTCATAAAAGGACAGCAACGTTTAAATCATTTAAATGACAGCACCAACAGAACAGATGCGACTACTCAACAATGGCTAAAATATCAAAACACTTGCAGCATTGTTACCAACAGCAATTCCATTCAAATCATTTGCAATCAATCAATTGCATCATCAACTTATAACATTCTGATCACTGAAATGGATCATAATTATATTAGTGAAAGCAAATTTTTTTTTCTTTTCATTGCTTTTGTTGAACAATATTGATAAAATATTGATAACAAGATGCAGTAAAAACTGCATCAAGTACAAGATATTCCACACAGCCCCATCCGAATCCTTATTCAAACCCATATTGTCTTCAACCGAGACCAAAACATTTTCTTCCTCCAAACATTCCCACCACCAACACAAACTCCTACCAAAAAAAGCTCAAAACCTAATAATCTACTACAAATCATCATCAAATTGTAAAAGAAACAATCAAGCCGATCAAATATTTTTTAGCTCTTCTCAACATCTTAATACCTGTAGTGAGCAGGCTTGTAAGGACCCTCAACAGGCACGCTAATATAGTCAGCCTGGTCCTTGGTAAGCTTGGTGAGCTTGGCGCCAAGCTTGCCAAGGTGAAGGGCAGCGACCTTCTCATCAAGGTGTTTAGGCAAAACATACACCTTCTTCTCGTACTTGCCAGTTCCCTTCTCCCTCCAGAGCTCGAGCTGGGCAATCACCTGGTTGGTGAAGGAGCATGACATCACAAAGCTGGGATGGCCTGTGGCACATCCCAAGTTCATGAGACGACCCTCAGCCAACACAATGATGCCTGAGTTGGTCTCGGGGAAGATCCATCTATCAGTTTGGGGCTTGATGGTGACGCGCTTGACACCTGGGTAGTTCTCAAGACCGTACATGTCGATTTCATTATCAAAGTGACCAATGTTGCAAATAATGGCGTTGTTCTTCATCTTCTTCATGTGGTCCACCATGATAATATCCTTGTTGCCAGTGGTCGTGACGAAGATGTCAGCCTCAGAGACAACATCCTCAAGGGTTAGGACTTGAAGTCCCTCCATGAGAGCCTGGAGAGCACAAATTGGATCGATCTCAGTGACAATCACACGGGCTCCAGCTTGTTTCATTGCAGCAGCACAACCCTTTCCAACATCACCATAACCACAGACAACAGCAACCTTGCCAGCAATCATCACATCAGTAGCCCTCATCAAACCATCGGGGAGTGAGTGACGGCATCCATACAAGTTATCAAACTGTTTCCACAAATATTACATCAATTGTCAGATCACAACAACACAAGCCAAACCAAACAAGCAGAGTTATGCAATAAATCTTGAAAGGTAAATCATTTTAAAAAAGGACATAATTATCGTTAAACTAACACATAATAATCACTTTCTTCACTATGATGCTAATCTTCCCATTAGATAATCATAACATTAAAATAACTAACTGAAAGAGATCTAAACGGTTTATGCTGACATCATAAGGTTAAAAAGTAATAGAATTTCAGTAAAATTATGGCTAGTAAAAATCAGATCTGAATCAAAATAACCTGAAAAACCAAACCCAGATCCCAATCTCAAAATAATAAATGAAATCAAAGTCAAATGGTTAGCAAAAATCAGTTTTCCCAAGTGATAGTCAAGCGTCAGTATGTAAAAAAGTAAACTTGAAATAAAAAACATTAAAGAACCCAGATCCGAATGAAAGCAAAAACAGATCCAAACCCAAAGCAAAGAAGAGAAGAAAGAAGGTCTTTACTTTGCTCTTGGTGACGGAGTCATTGACATTGATAGCAGGGAACAACAAGGTTCCATTAGCCTGCATCTGGTACAACCTCTTAACACCAGTAGTGGTTTCCTCAGAGACTCCTACCAATCTCTCCTTCATCTTGTGGTACTTCTTGGGATCAGCTTGCAACCCATCTTTGATAATCGTCAAAACAATCTGAAATTCAGCGTTGTCCGTGGAAGAAGGATCAGGCAACTTCCCAGTCTTCTCGTAAATCTCCTCAGCTTTCACACCCTCGTGAATCAACAACGTGGCATCACCTCCGTCATCAACAATCAGATCTGGGCCACCGCCGGGGCCCCAGTCGAGGGCCCTCTCGGTGCACCACCAGTACTCCTGCAAGGTCTCACCTTTCCAGGCGAAAACGGCGGCAGAGTCACGCGCGATGGCGGCTGCAGCGTGGTCCTGGGTGGAGAAGATGTTGCATGAGCACCAGCGGACCTCGGCGCCGAGGGCGGTGAGGGTCTCGATGAGAACGGCGGTCTGGATGGTCATGTGGAGGGAGCCGGTGATCTTGGCGCCTTTGAAAGGCTGGGAAGGGCCAAACTCGGCGCGGCAGGACATGAGGCCGGGCATCTCAACTTCGGCCAACTCGAGCTCGAGGCGGCCGAAGTCGGCCTGGGAGATGTCCCGGACCTTGTACTCACGACCGCTGGTGGTCTTCTCGACGGTCAAAGCCATGGCTATACTGAAGAGATCTGAGACGAGGGAGAGCGCACTCTCTGTGTAAGCTCAGAAAAAAGATGATAAGAAAGAGTGGGTGAGCGAGCGAGGGTTGAGGGCTGGAGTGAGGATCTATAAATAGGTTTAACGTGGAAAATCGACGGCCCAGATTGCCTCTGATTTGTCTCTTGGGTTGGTAGATCTGGTGAAGAGAAAAATTAATAAAAATAATAAATATTAAAATCACCCACGGAGACGAAACTGGTACCCGATGCGGCTCATCTGTGTTTATATTTACTGCTAATTAAATTTAAATTTTTCAATAATATTTTTATATTAAAATATCTATGTAATATTATAATTTTTATTTTCATCTAATTGATAATATTTATTTTCTCAATTCAAGTTAGTTATTTTGGTTATGTAAACGTAGAATTACTCTTTACCCATCAATTTAACTAGTTAAACTGTTGTGTTTATTGTAGTTGGACAATCTCCTATATTGACATCACTTATTATTCTTAAACAGGCGTTAAGCTATTAATGTAATTTGACTCCTTTCCTATTTTTATAAAATAAATAAATAATATTATTCCAAATAGAGGTGAGAATACAATATTCACATATTGAATTCTTTTTATGTCAGGTTATAAACTAATAAAATTTTTGATCAACAACGATTTAACTTATTTAATTATTTGTTTTAAGACTTGAAACATAAATACGACATAATTATTAAACATATTGGAACCGTCACATATTTAATCTATCTAACCTGCTTAACTTGTTTAATGTATGTACACAGAATTTACAAACATTTGTATATTTTATTAATCAAACTTATCCTAAGAATATCCTATTATATTATTTAATTTGTTTGATAATATAAAAATTTCGTATTAATAATTGTTTATCAGGTGTATTTCTTTTGACATCCTACTGAATACAAAACTAACATCGACCCCTTAAAATTTAATTTCCGTTAGTTATACTTAACGGTATTATAGTAAAAACTCAAGAAAAATATATTAACACCCCTCTAATATATCCAAAAATAACAAACGCATCCCTTTGATTATAAAGTAACTTCTTATTTTTTATAATCGTTTGAAACTAATTAATATTGCAAGTATATTATCGATATTTTATTTACAAAAATAATATAAAATATTTAAAAATTAATAAAAATATTATAAGAATTTACAAAAAATAACAAAAATACATTTCATTTACTAAATAATATTTATGAATTTTAAATAATTCACTAAATAATTTTTACTAAATTAAGCAAGTAAATTATTTACTAAAAACTAAATAATTTTAGTAAATTTAACAAATAAAAAAGTGTTTGATTTACTAAATAATTTTATTAAATTAAGCAAGTAAATCTTAGTAAATAATTTACTAAAAACCAAATAATTTTAGTAAGTAAAATTATTTAGTAAACTATTTAAATTTATTAAAAGTTAATCTCTAAATTAATTAATTACCCATTAGAAAGAATAAGTATAGAAATCTAAAATGCTATGTTTTATAAATTTAAAGTTTGTCAATACTCGTTAAAACATGCCCAGATATTATGATTATATGTAAAGTTTGTAAACAATAATTAATTATCTAGTTTAATGCATTGTTTATTTAAATAAACAGATGCTCCTCACTAAATATACACATTTATATAAATTAAGAAGAGAATATCTCAAATGAAGGTTTTCTCATTTGTTCTCATGGTAGCCCTCATGCCATGCATAGGTAATAGTTAAAGTTATATATGTATTGTGCTTTCCATTTATTCTTAACAATCTTGGCCAAGAAATTAATACGTACTTTTGAAGAATGCGTACTATAATATTTCATATCGCTTGTGAATGATATGTTTAGATAAGTTAAATATCATGTGAGCTCCTTAAGCTGTTGGAGGCCTTTTAGGGTAAAAGCCAATAACAAAACCGTAACAGATTGTGTGTCCAAAACAGACAATATTCAACAGTGGACCGAGGTGCTACAGAATGGTATAAGAACATATCCCAATCGAAAATAGGGGGACTTTCAAAGTAGCATTTTTGATTTGGGATGTTACATTTGTGAAGCTAAAGAAATTAATTGGTATTTATTATCTTTTAATTTGAAGTCGGGGTGTTAAAATTGTGAAGCTAAAGAAATTATTCGGTATTTACTATCTTTTAATTTTGAATTTAAAACAAATTGATCAATGTAAATATACTATTAGTCCAATAATTATCAAAGACTGAGTAGAGTCTCCTAATAATGCCTAACTAGCTTGCATGGGTTGTGGATATTAAATTTCAGATTGCAATGAAGTTGTTGGTCAAGAGAATTCAAAATGTTGCAATAATTAGGAGTAAATACGTAAACATCCCTGAGGTTTGATCTAAGTAACAATCTCACCCCTGTTATTAATAAAGTAACATAGACCACCCTAGAATTGGAAAACATGGGGTCTTGACACATAAAAATAGGGGTCTTAATGTTACTTAAAATATCAAAATAGGGGTCTTTATGTTACTTTATTACTAACAGAAGTGAGATTATTATTTAGACCAAATCTCAGGGGTATCTATGTATTTACCCCCAATAATTATCATATGCCGAGAGGGTGTGTGCCAGGCCAAGAGGACGATGCTGATAAAAGTGGTGCATGCTGGAACTTCTGTATCACAGATTGCGCTAGAGGAGGCTTTTGCAAGAAAGTTCAAAATGGTCATTTATGTCATTACCATTGCTGATCCTTAGTTTCTTTTTGTAAAATGAATATTATCTTACAAAAATTAGAAGAAATAATCAAATGTAAGAGGTTATGTTTAAAAATAGTAGGTCCAAATTTTTTTAATTATCTAATTAAACTTACCCACTACTTGATTCGGATTGTTTGTCAATATATAATATATAATTTCAGTCAATCTCTTAATGTGAATACTTATAAAACTATCACTTTAATGTACTTGGATCCAAACAATGCCATTGAATGCCAAAGAGAGGAAGAACGAGATCCATGAAGAGCCTTTTATCACGTGACTTATAAGAAAAATGGGTTGAGGCATAATTGACATCATCATGATAAAGCTCCGGAATTAATAGAGTCGGCAATCGCAATGCCAACCATCTGTTTGCTTCCAAATAAAAAGGATATTTCACTTGACATTTTCTCACTTAGATTTAGAGATTTTTAAAACTAATATTTTAATTCTTATATTTCAATAAAAAATAAATTAAATATATTCTAGAATAATTAAAATAAATAAAATATAACGATTAAATTATTAGTTGTAAAAATCTCAAAATTTAAGATAGTGTAAGATTCTTCAAATGAAATTAAAGAAGGCAGCCTTTCTGTACTTAGAAGAACATTTTTAAACATATTTATTATTAATTTAAAAATATATATAATTTTAAAAAATAATATATCTATACTTTTCACATTAAAAACAAAAATTTTTAATTAAAAAACGATGATACAAACAATTAATAATTTTATTAATAAATGATAGAGGTTATTTGATCATTTTTATTTTATCTTTTATTATATATAATCGTACAACATTGAATTATATATTTAATTTTATGAACTTATTTTTAAAAATTAATTATGTTCTTAAATAAAAACTCGATTATTTAATTTTGAAATATTAAACATGCTTTAACAAAAATAAATTAGTTGTAAAGGGTAATGTTTGCAGGCGTATATAATCGCAGCCAATAGAAAAATCATCAAATGATACGGAAAAAAGAAAAAGCTTAGTTGGCCCCACAAAACAATCAATGTACTCGATTTAATGGGGCCCACAATCTTGGACAGGCGAGACGCCGCTCTCGAAGTAGGGGAGATGTGCAAATTGCAAGCAAGCGTCGGTGATCCAGACAACAAAAATATTAAAGAATACCTCAAAATATCTCAGCGGAAAAAATTTGTAATAATAAATTATGATTAAAAATTATTATTATAATGATCTTCGTCAAGCTTTGTTAAATTACATTTTTACCCTAAAAATTTAATAAAATGACAAATTTTCTTTCTTTCTTTCACTGGTACAATTTTAAGTTGAGATCAAAGGATAAAAGAGAAAATTATGATGTTTTCTTATTCTATTCCTTATTATAGGGTGAGATTGTTATTTGATGAAACTATGGCGAGGAAACTAATATTTAGCTAAAATGTAACGTGAGGACGACTAGGGGGGCCCACGAAGAAGCAGCGGTGATTGGAATACTACGATGTCCATGTGCACTGAGAGGTTGAGGATGCCACGACCTTTCAAGACAAGATTATTTTATAGGGGAAATGACAATAACCCCCCAATTAAATTTGAAGAAAACACTTGCCCCACACTTTTACTAAACTAACACTTATCCCCTAAATACCCCTAAAAAATTAACACTTACCCCCCAAATATTTGGGGAGTAAGTGTTAGTTTTGAGAAAATAGTAGCAATTTTTTGGGGGATAAGTGTTAGTTTAGGAAAAGTGTGGGGTTAAGTGTTTTCTTGAAATCTAATTGGGGGGTCAGAGAAATTCCCCTTATTTTATATAACCAAGAAATCTTTTAATTTAAAGAAAATAAAATAAAATAATAAAAATATTTTAATAATATATTTTTTAAATAATAAAAAAATAATTCTAACGTTGAACCTAATATGTTAAGTTCTCAAAATTTATATATATTTATTTATTCAAATTATTAATATATCTTAAAAATCATTTTAGATCAATAATTTTATTATATTTTATGATTTTTATAATAAAAATATATTTTTAATATAAATTAATTATTAAAATAAATAAAAAAACATAAACTTTAGAGCTTTAATATCTTTCTTTAATAAAATAGGAGTTTAAGATACATGTTAAACTACCCATAATGAAATAGAAGTTTAGAATATGTTTTTGGGTCTCGCTTTCTGAAATATGAAAAACATCTCAACGGGTTTCTAAATCTAGCACTAACTTTTTAGAACTCTTGTAATTTTTTTCAAATTTCTTTTGATGAGTTTATAAATAAATAAATAAAATAGAAAAATAGATTGTGAAGTTTATAATGAAAAATCAACATTATGACATTGACGAACATGCCCAATTATGATTCGTAATTACATTCATGTAATGTAATTATGGATGGCTTATAATTTATAGAACACTCAAGGTTACACTTTTTAGTATAATTCTCGACAATTTAATAAATTACTCGACATCTTGCTAAAGATGTATCTAGCATCATTTGACAATTTTTTAATATTGTTGAATTGTCTTCTTATAAATTCCATATAGCGACCAAATTCTATACAATATGATATGATATAAAAATAATTATTTTAAAAATATTATGATTAAATTAATACTTCATTTTTTTAATATAAAAAAAAAGTCACCACTTGTATGGAGGACGAAAACATCACCAGCCGACAGGCGACTTTGCTGTAATAGCTTCAATAATTAAATAATTCCTACTTTTTGGGACTAATTTGAATCATATGAAAAACATGAATATTATTCACAATTTGACCATTTTAATTTTAAAATAAGAAATTCTCTAATAATCCAAGAAATTGGAAACAAATAAATACCCCCTTGAAGTTTTATCAAATTTGTTTTCTTCATTAGGTTTAAGAAATCTACAAAATCATCTCTTTTTTTTCTATTTTGTCATTTGACTTCAATTTTTAATCCTATATTTACTTTTGTTTTTGTTTTTTTTATAATTGTTTCAAGAAAAGAAGGAGCAATTTGTGATTTTATAAAACTTTGAGGTAAAACAGTATTTTGAAACCTAAGGGAGGTAAATGATATTCACCCCTATGTTTTCCATTATTGTCTCAAGCTAGCTTTTAATTCAGCTCATATAGCCTCCAAGTTGGGTTGGTGGGTGTTTGGTGAGAATCACAAAACATTTTTAATATTTGAAGATATAAAAAAAAAATAGAAGGAAAACTAATTTTGCAAGTGTCTACCAATTTTGTCATTATTAACAAACTTAAGTAATCCATTTGCCAAATATCCATTGAATACATACACTTTGCTTTGGCCCCAATTTTGTAGTATTTGAGCTTTAAGAGTACACCAACTCTTGGTCCATTTAGGAAAGAACAAAAGTTTCTCCCACTCCTATATATTTGAACTTTTATGTGAAATTGAGATAAAATTCACAATCACTAATTGATAAAAATAAATAAAATGAAGAACATAATCCGAAACGATACATTAGAAGTTTTGATTATGAATCTAAGATTCTAATAAGGGTTCCTTCGACATTAAATTAGACAATTCTATATCTTAATATAGAAAATAAAGATTCATTTCGCTAAAACAGCATTATGAAAATGAAACCTACGAATATACGTTTCGTTGCAAGATTAAGAAATGATAAAAAAGTTGCGTTTAATATTAGTATTAAAACTTATAGAACATGTTTGGTGTGTTTACCAAATTTTTTAAAGAATATTAACCCATCTAATTTAAGATTCTCAAAGGTGCAACAAGAGAATTTAAATAGTACAAGATTCTTGAAGGGAGGGAAAGTGTCATCGTCTAGGATTATGGGGTTGGTGTGAAGCCTACTCGAGTCAAAATAAAAATAAAATAACATAAAAGTAAAAGGGGTTGGTGTGGTTAGAATGACCAAAAAGCCACTCACCAACCCACAAGCCACCAACTTCACTTTTGAAGTAAAACTTCTCCACACCAATATCTCCTAACATTACCAACTTCAACAATGACATGCATGGTCATGGTGAGCACATCATCCACTCATTCTCATTTTATCCGACGTGAACATTGCAACTTACATGTGCTCATCTCAACCAAGTATATTATTGAATGCACTTGAAAGAGAAGTAAGCAATAGGCTTGTCTTTCTATTTTAAGCTTTGTTTTCCAAGAGATTTTGTGTGGAGACTTCAAGTGTCATTGTGTCAACATAGTCAATTTATCTCATTTCATTCCCATTAGGAATGGGAATACATCTTCTTAACCAAAACCCTCTTAAACCATTTAAAATGTCTTGTTGTGTGAAGAGTTGGTATATAAAATAAGACCATTTGGGTCCCTCGCTTTTCATATTTTTACACTAAACCCCTCAAAAAGTTATATAACTTGCCTTGACCAACCTAGAGATTAGGGTTGCCAAGCCCTATAAATCTGGGACAGATTGGACTATAACTTGTGTAAATATAAGGACTAGTTGGTGTAAGTAGTGCTTTGCTCCATGCTTGGGCAAGGAATGCAAAATGAGTAATCATGAAATGTAACTTATAATGAAGGAGATCCATTGTTTCATGAGGGTGATATCACTATATTGATTTTAGATGAATTCATGGCATGTACTAATCGATTTAATGGTATAAATGTGTTGTTGAGATGGAGAGGGTGTTAGATGATTTGTGCCTTAGAGCATCACATTGTGAATATACGTAGTATATTCGGAGTAAAGAAAATTGTATTTCTTTATCATTGTGATTGGATTATATTATGATAAATGTCCATATGATGTGAATATGAATGATTTGATTATGAGACACAAATCGATTCACGAAAATATTATATCATTAAAATGTCCTCGATCGAAGTACTGTCGAGACAGGACATCCGCAGTACGGATAAACTAATATTACATTTGTACTGGTTATAGAAGTACCATCTTAGAATCATGCAATTAAGTGACAATTAAACAGAGGGTATTTGACCAATGATGAAATGAAGGAAAAGAAACATTTGCTATCTTTGAAAGTAATGTTGATGGTAGTGCTTGAGTAGGTTGAAATTGTTTGTGATGGTATTAGTGGTAAAATTAATTTTCTTAATTTAAGGTTTTATATGTAATAAGCAAATCGCTTTTCTTACTCTTATCTACCAATATTAGTGTAAGTAAATTATCAATGTGTATCCAACTCAATTTTTTTGTAAAAGAAGAGCAAAACATTCTTCAAACAATAAACTTAATATAAAATTGGCTCAGGCAATTAAAACTTAATTATACACACTATTTGATAACCGTTCATTTATTACAACCTATGAATGAGAAAGATTAGTTAAAATGTAATTTTTTTTCATACCAACTCAGCACATTTTTCTACCATTAAATTAAAACAATGAACGGCTGTCAAATAGTGTGTAAATTGAGTCAAAAAAATTAAATCTCAATAACCTGACTCTCTAAAATTTTCTTTTTGGTTACATGAACTTCAAAGCCAAAAAATATATCTAGAGAATCAATGGGTGAAAATTGAAATCTTGTAATATTCATATGTCCCCCCCACTTGAGTGCTAATTCACTACACAACTATGTAGAACTCTTTCGCTCACTATACAAAAAACTCATGCTCTTCTGGATCCAATTTCTGCTCTATGGTTATGAATGATGAATAATGGTTGTCATTAGTTTTCTAATTTTGAAAGAAAATTATATTTAGAAAAATATTTTTGAAAAATAATACAAAGCGATTTGATATAAATTAGCTTGACATTATCCAAATTTATGTCAATATTCAAGTAGTCCTCCAAAGGCCAATCAACTAGTTGTATAATCGATAAATTAAGTATATGAGAATTTCTTTTTCTATTCATAAAAAGTTGTTCCAAGAGGAACTCATGCATGAGGTAGGTTTACGTTGATTGTCTCCTCTTATTTAAAAATTATAAAGGCCTAAAACATTAATAGTAATTATGAAAGATAATCAAATTTTAGGGAGTGAAATGAAAAATAATCAAATTCTTAAAAATTTTGGTTTATTTAGCCAAAATGGGTCATTATTGGACTCGTAGATATTAGCGTGTAATAGGCTAACATGCAACGAGCCAATATCTACAAGTCCAATGGTGGCTCGTTTTGGTTAGACAAATCAAATTTTTTAAAATTTTTGTTATTTTTCATTTCACTCCCTTGAGTTTGGAATATTAATACCATTCAATAAATAGGAAATTTCTTATTGATTACTTAATAAAATAAAATTAAAATTAAAAAAATTACACTATTTCGAATTAGAAATTTTATTAATACTCTTCATAAATTCAAAAACTTGTTACTTGTATGCCAATATTTTTCAATCACCTCTGAGTTTTAAAGAAATTCATCATCTAGTACCCTTGTACCATAACTCTGTGAAGGTTTAATAAGAGTATTTCATTCATAGGTTAATTTTAAAATTTATCAAAATCAGTGAGGGTGTTTTAAATTAATTGTTTCTTAAAAAAATTAAATATCATAATCGCAAATTGACAAATCGAACAATTTTCTATGGATTAAGGTTTCAAATGCTCGAATAAATGACATTCGATAACGAAAAATTCAATTTATCAAGTTGTAATCATAATACCTAATTTTTTTATGCTTAATTAATTATTTCAAACCACTTCCATAATTTTAATCGTCTTCTAGAATTTCACAATTTTGATCTCTGGCCATTGGTCGATGTCAGTCAACGAAGATAATAAGAGACATATAATAAATACCATTGGATTCAAAATTCTTTAATTTATACGACAGTGTAAAAATCAGAGAAAACAATAAACGGTTTCGTGGTACATAAAGAGAAGAGAAAGTACAAAATGACCCAAATTAAGGTGCTCTTTGAAAATAACTGACCACCTGATTTTTTATGATTCATCTAACTAAATCCAAATAAATAACAATTATACTCTAACTTCCCTCTTCTCTCCATCTTTTAATTGTCTGACAACTATCTAACGAGTCTGAAAACAGTTTTAGTGAGTCCAATAATTGTCCAATGAATTCAGTGATAGTCCGACGATAATCTGAAGAGTCTGAAAACGGTTCAACAATAGTCTAATTAGTCCGGTGATGATCTAACAATAGTCCGACGAGTCCGACAATAGTCGAGCAAATTTTTCAATGGAGGTTCGACGATTCTGACAGTCATCTAGTGAATTTTTTTATGACTGTTCAATGATGCTTCGGTGATGGTTCGATAATTCCGATGACTGTCCGATTGGAAAGTCTTAGAGAAAGAAAGATGTGTTTATATATTATATATAGAGGAGTATAATAGTTATAAAACTAGAAATAGATAGAAAAATAAAAAAAATCCTTGGGGTTGGTTTTTTTAAAAAAAAATACTCCCTTAATTTGGGTTATTTGTTGTTTTCCCAAAAGAGAACGGCCACAAAATATCTATCACCACCTTGTTTGGCTTGGTGGCGGTTAAGTACGTTCCCACCTAGATCTGAATCTACTACCCCCGCTGGCTTGTCGCTGTTGTCATTTAGTTCACAAAAAGTCAGGACAAATAGAGTTGTAAAATAAGCAATTCTTTTGGGTAAATAATTTACCTCCCCTAAATTTTTATGAAATAATTTTTTGCCCCTAAGGTTTTATAAAAGTGTAAATTATAATGTTCACCTTAAAGATTCAATCAAACGCATCTTCTTCTTCAAAGTCTAAGTAATGTACACAAGCATTATATGATTTTCTAATTTGCCCTTTGATTTTGATTTTTGATAATATAATTATTATAAACTTTATATACAAACTGACGTATCAATAAATAATTTAACACGTGAAAGTATAAAGTCAACTTATTAAATAATGAGTGATGATACGTGAATAAATAAGTAATATTACATTCATTTGTATACAAAGTTTGTAAGTTTGGTATTATTTTTAATTTAGTACTATATATTGAAAGGTAAAATTGAAATTTTGATATTAGATAACAAATTAAAAAGGGAGTATTGTCATTTTATGAAATGTTAGGGATTAAATTTTATATTATAGAAATAATTTTTAGAATTCCATCTTGTGATTTGAAAATTCCATAAACTTCCCTACCATCAAACAGAGTAAACATATTTTTTTAAAATTTTTTTTATTAAAATGATTAAAATACGAAACCTAAAGAAAATATTCGTAAAAATAACAAAATAAATTTTCATTAAAAAAATAAATTATTAAAAATTTAAAAATATATTGATACATTATTTCTTAATTTGAATTTATATTATTTTTAAAGATTTTTTCTTTATATTTTTTATTTTTTTTAGTTATATCTATTAAAATTTAATAAAATATATTAACTTACAACAAAAGAGGTTTGTGAGATTTTCAAAACTATAAAATATTACGTAAGATTTCAATAAACCACAATAGAGGTGTATGAAAATTACCTTTACTTTTTAAGATGATAATTAATCCCCACTTTACTATTACTAAGGAGAAAATTGAAATCTTGGAGTATTTTTGTATATTTTTTAAACTTTTATGGTAAAAAATTAAGTTTGATAAACTCAAGGGGAACATTTACATTTATTCTAATTTCAATTCCTCTGAAGAAAAAAACAGCCACTCACTCGCTCACTCACCCACCACCAGTACCACCAAACAAGGGTAAAAATGTAGTTTCAAACTCTGCTAACTCTTTTTAAACCCCAAACTCCCCTTTCTCACACCCATTGCCATTTTCTCTTCCTTTTCTTCTCAAAATAATTTCTTGAGTCTCGCAAACTCTGAATCCATCCATCAATGGATCCCGTCACTGTCTGGGGCAATTCCTCCCTCGAGGCCGTCGACCCAGAAATCCACGACCTCATCGAGAAGGAGAAGCGCCGCCAATGCCGCGGCATCGAGCTTATCGCCTCCGAAAACTTCACTTCCTTCGCCGTCATTGAAGCCCTCGGCAGCGCCCTCACCAACAAGTACTCCGAGGGCATGCCCGGGAACCGTTACTACGGCGGTAACGAGTACATCGACGAGATCGAGAATCTCTGCCGCTCCAGGGCCTTGCAGGCCTTCCGGTGTGACCCCAAGAAGTGGGGTGTCAACGTCCAGCCTTACTCTGGATCGCCCGCCAACTTCGCCGCGTACACTGCGGTGCTGCAGCCCCACGACCGCATCATGGGGCTGGACCTTCCGTCGGGAGGGCACTTGACGCACGGGTACTATACGTCTGGCGGGAAGAAGATCTCTGCAACTTCGATTTACTTTGAGAGCTTGCCGTACAAGGTGAATTCGACGACGGGGTACATTGATTACGATAAGTTGGAGGAGAAAGCTTTGGACTTTAGGCCAAAGTTGATTATTTGTGGTGGGAGTGCGTATCCGAGGGACTGGGATTACGCTAGATTTAGAGCTATTGCTGATAAGTGTGGCGCGCTTTTGCTGTGTGATATGGCTCACATCAGTGGCCTTGTTGCTGCTCAGGTTTTGTTCTTTTCATCTTGATTTGACAATTTTGGATCAGTTTTTTTTTTTTTTTTTTAATACTGGATCTGGGCTTTTTTTTTTTGGTTAGTTNAATTTTGGATCAGTTTTTTTTTTTTTTTTTTCATCCTGGATCTGGGCTTTTTTTTTTTGGTTAGTTTTACTGTTTTCTGTTTTCTCCTGATCAGTTTTTGGCGCTTTGAGAACCCATTTTGGGGTTCATTTTAAAATTTAGTGCAGTGTTTGATCTAGTGAAGTATGGATCTTGATTTACTACATTAGAGATTTTCAGCAACAGAAGGCGAGAAGCACATGTTTTGAAGAATATATATATATATATATATATATATTTCTGTTCTGATCTTGTTTTATGTGACTGCTAGAATCATAAACGGACTCTATATGCAGGTTTTGGTCTAAGAGATTTATATATATTTCTGTTCTGATCTTGTTTTATGTGACTGCTAGAATCATAAACGGACTCTATATGCAGGTTTTGGTCTAAGAGATTTAGAGCTTGCAGTGAATTTTATCGTTTTGATGGCTACATAGATATTCTTTTATATTTATAACATGATGACCGGATCTACCTTCTAAGAATATTTTAATATTATTCAAGGACAGTTAGATTGAATATTGATCTATCGAAATCTTGGATCAACCCTTGGGGACTGTGTTTGAGAGAATCCCATTAGCATTTGATTTGATGCCAAGCATTGCATGTACTAAGATCTCAAGCTCAGTTCTAAAGTTTGTTTGATGCGGAGCATTGCAAAGCTTTCAATTCTGAAGTCTGTTCGATTTTTTAAATTAATATCATGTTTAGATTCTTACTCTGAGTGCTGCTCTGTGAGAGTATTTCTGGGATTTTGGTATTTTGGGAATGTTTTTGAATTAAAATTTGTTCTTTTGTGGTTTAGGAAGCTGCAAATCCCTTTGATTACTGTGACATTGTCACGACCACAACTCACAAGAGCCTGAGGGGTCCTAGAGCTGGTATGATCTTCTATCGCAAGGGTCCCAAACCACCCAAGAAGGGACAGCCAGAAGATGCAGTTTACGACTTTGAAGACAAGATCAACTTTGCTGTCTTCCCTTCTCTTCAAGGTGGTCCTCACAATCACCAGATTGGTGCTTTGGCTGTTGCCTTGAAACAAGCCATGACCCCCGGGTTCAAGGCCTATGCTAAGCAAGTCAGGGCCAATGCAGTTGCCCTTGGGGACTACCTGATGAGCAAGGGATACAAGCTCGTCACCGGAGGAACTGAGAACCACCTTGTTCTCTGGGACCTTCGTCCTCTTGGTTTGACTGGTAACCGATTTGAAATTTACTAATTTGAGGAATTTGATGGTTATATATTGATTTCGTGGATGGAATTCTGACTCAATTGATTATTTTCGTTTGCAGGCAATAAGGTTGAGAAACTCTGCGACCTTTGCAACATTACTGTGAACAAGAATGCCGTGTTTGGTGACAGCAGTGCCTTGGCTCCTGGAGGAGTAAGAATTGGTAAGATTGCTATTTGCCATTTTTGTTATTCTAGGGTTATAATAACTGACGCTACTTGTTTCGGCATGAAAGAGTGATTGAATTTTTCCGTTGGCAGGTACTCCCGCCATGACTTCAAGAGGGTTGGTTGAGAAGGACTTCGAGCAGATAGGGGAGTTTCTTCACCGTGCTGTGACCATCACCTTGAACATCCAGAAACAGTATGGAAAGCTCTTGAAGGACTTTAACAAGGGCCTGGTGAACAACAAGGAGATGGAGGAGCTCAAGGCTGACGTTGAGAAGTTCTCAGGCTCATTTGACATGCCTGGCTTCCAAATGTCCCAGATGAAGTACAAAGATTAGGTCTAAAGTGCGAGTTCAAATGATATTTACTTAATCAGCAAAATGGTGTCCGCTGAAAAGAAAAAGTTGTTCAATCTTTGTTATATTTTTTTATATTTTGGTAGGTTAAGAGTCAAAATTTTCTGTGTTATTGTCTTTCACCTTCATGTATTCGGCTTGTGAAATTATGTTCTTATTCACTTTTAAAAACAAGCAATAAAGGAAAGAATCATGTTATGGGCAAGTGAAATCTATCATTAATATCATTTATTCCCTCAAGTAGTCCTTGCCCTTGCTTTGTACTAAAATTTTCCTCAGCAAAGGCTGGTAATTACCTGTAGTTTATTACATTCTTACCATTAAGAGTACTTACAACCCTACAACCCTATTGTGTCAATTAATGGGAATTGGTTAAAATAGTTAAGTTTAGAGCAGTCAGACAATAACTTTTTATTGATTAATTATTTTATTTATTGTTTAATCAATTGATGAGATGACATCATGATTTAGTCCAATGATCTGGTCACCAATTTTCTGACGAGTTACATCTAACGTGTGTGTTTCATCAAAAGAGTATTTAACTGTATTTGTATTACCCCATTTATTTTAATTAAGTAATAAAAAAATTTAACCAGTTAAAAGTTAAATCAGTTTCTCAACTGTGTTATGTTTTCTAATTTCCATTAATTAATGAAGTTGGTAAATGCATGTTACTTTTGATTAAAAAACACAATTTTACATGAGTTTATGTTATACTAATATAGGGAAAAAAAAAAAAAAACCCCACTAAAGATGAATTAATTTACATTTTCCGATTGAAGTTTGGTCCACCAAAGCAAGGAGATGGCTGGTATACCTGATTATCGCTTTACAAGTTTACATATAATAACAGAACAGACTTAGTCTTCTGGGCTTGTGTAAACCTCAAAGACAACCTTGTACATGGAACTCAGTATGAAGATCTTCAATCAAATATCTCCTGGGCTTCAATTATACTGTGTTGACTGAAAAAAAGAAAAAGAGGTAGACAAGTTAGAGTTTGTATCAAACAAATGACATAAGGTTAAAGTTGAATGATATGTCAAATGAAAATAGGACAAATGCAAACTAGAAGCTAGATTAGCTTACTGATCGTCTTTAGCAACCCGATAATATTTTTCTGCATGTTGCCGTTGACCAATTAGTTGAGCAAATCGCTCATCATGAGTAATTACTATTAGTTGAAAGTTCTCCTGGCCTTTCCTATCTTCCATAATTCTGAAGAAATGGGGGAAGATAAGAAAATTATGGAAGAAAATGGAGAAGACAAGAAGATGGGTAAATGGAAAGCCTGGTAAATGTTTGAAAGATGTAATTGGTTCATACCTAAGCAGAGCTGCGGCAAGACTTTCAGCATTTGGACCATCCAAGTTTGTGGTTGGTTCATCCAATGCTAGTATTCCACAGTTGAGGCAAAAAGTCTCGGCTAAAGCCAACCGTATGATAAGGGAAGCAAGGACCTGAAACGAGAGCAAAGCTTTGCTTTTTTTAAATTCAAGTGTAAAAATGGTGTAAGAACTTATGCATCCAGTTAAATTTCTGCATGGGCTAGGTGCATTTCATGATTACCCACCTTTTGACCAGCACTACATCTTCCCCTCATTTCTAGCTCTGCATCACCAGTCTGCATGAGAACCTGCATAAAATGCAATTGGAGTAATAAGATCTTGGTTGTAGCAATAACAGACAGTGAGAAGGAATCAAATTGTTTCCATACCCTGTAGCTATAAGAACGAGTCCCAGCACCTTCAGAATCTGAATGAATGCTAATGTAATCTATGTCTTGTCCTCTGTATGTTTGCTGCCACAGTTCTCTTATAATTTTATTTATTTCCTCCATTTTCATTGTGTGGAAGCGCATGAGTGCTCTAAAGGATTTGGAGCAAAAGATAAAAGTTCAGAGCAATCTAATATAAGATAGGAAGGAATGTGACAACTGAATTGATAATTTTTATGGATTTTTTTAGTAAGATGGAGCAGCTACCAAACATTACAACCAGGACTGAAGTGAAAGATTTGGAAGCCCATTTAATCAGGTCAACTGACAACCATATGTAGTAACCATGTCGCACCAGCTTATATATCGTATAACTCAACATATACAGAACTTCCATAAAAGCAAGAAAAAGAGCTGAAAGTGTAAAACAAACAATACTACCAGAGAAGGCAAGTGTAAAAATGCAGCCACATTTTATAACGTGATTTGAAAAAGTAAATCAAGGAATTTAAACCCTGCATAGTCTTAAGACAGGTGATATCAAGGACAAAGACTATAAAAATGTTTTTGAATAGCTTACTTGTCAAGTGCATTGTAGTATCTATCCAGGTCCTTGTTTGCCATCTCGGTTGTCTGCCATAAACTTTCTGGTTAAATAACAAAACGGAACAAGTGATGATGTTAACTATCATTCAAGCAATTTTAAATATGTCCCACCTTAAGCTGGATTAGCTGATCAAAGTATCTCTTATCGATATCCTTGTATTGTGCCTGTTTAAGATCAATTTTATTCTTTGAAATATTGCTATGATAAACTGACATTGTTCCATGGCACCTGTTTATCTGTTGGGAAACAGGACATCCACATTTTAGTTATCTTTAAATGTAAACTGAAAACAAAGGTTTAAAATGAAATAGCAACACAGGATATAGAGTGGAATATGTAGCATATATTAAACTATCACTGAAGAACCCATAAATAGAACAAACTTCCTTGACCCAAAAAAAAAAAAAGCCATTGAAAGTTTTCAAGCTTCCAGCAATACACTGCATTCCTGATTAGAGTTTGCAACAACAGTAAAAACCTATAATCCCATGCAAAAAAGCTCTCACAAAGTGCTCATTATCATTCATAAAATTCGTCTCCATCCTGCCACTTCTCTCAGTTGAAACCAATTTGTTATTTTCTTCATAACAAATGAGATCAGCATGCATTGATGGACAATCCTTCTACTCCTAATCTGGATCTTCTAGATTTATTTGGAAGGCTAAAATTTGGGTTTAGGGTTTAGGGTTTCATAATAAAGTCATAGCGGTTTTGAGGATTCTAGCTCAGTAGAAAGTAAATACAATTGACACAAAACAAAAGTTCAAGTATTAATATCTCCTTGGTTTGGAAACATGCAAGTGAGGCACAAAGTAGCCACCATCTATTTCAACTGTGTCTAAAGCAGTAAACTTGGGGAACAAACTCCTTAGAACTGCTATATTGTCTTGGGTGTCCCCAGCATAATGTGTCTCATTGCTTATGCTTCTGAGGTGGTAGGAAAGTTTCAGTGTAACAGAAGTGTGGTATATAAACTATTTTGTGCTTATATCATTTGAAAGCAATAGAGAACTTCTAATGATGCTAGAGGAGAACACTTCGAAGTTTTATAGGTAAAAGCTCAATTTCATGCATAATCATCATGACCATTGGTTTCAACAGGTCTCATTGACACTGCTGTTTTTACCAAAAGAGTTAAAATATAATTTTGAATTTGTAACTAATGATTGTTTTTGTTAAGGCTTTAAACTAGTATGCTTTCTCTGTAGAAGCATATATCTTATGCCATCACCGCTGGTTCACCCTATTTCCTTGATATCAATAAATGGTTCTGTTTCTTATAATAATAATGAAAAAAAAAAAAAAAAAAAAACGACATNTTAAAAAAATAAAAAAAAAAAAAAAAAAAAAACACGACATGGGCATGCCTTTCTTTTCCTAATGGATGGCACCTACTGGAATAACCTTCTTGATTCAGGTAAGTAACTTTCTAACGGAACAAGTTTCCTCTTCCTCTCTGTTAAGTTATACAAACAGATGCTACCGTGCACTCAAAAAATGAGGAACCAAAAAAATATGAGATAATGTGAAGGCTTCTGCAGTAAATAAGTGATTACATTTGAATGAGAAATTAGACCAAATGTTGCTAAAGTATCAAGTTCATGGAGATATTAATGGAGCAAACAGAATGATTTAAAAAAAGGTTTATAACATAGAAGTTTGGTGATGCTATTGGAAGTACAACTTTAAAAAAGGTTTAAAGGTGATGGTGGTAATGGGATTTGGTACTTGCTACAATGGCAGCCATTATCACCATGCTCTGATTTGCAATACCATAATTGCCACGAGTTTCTACTATCAACTGCAGTTATGCGGTTTATTCTCCAAGGATACATAGAACATCAAAATTGATAAGGGACTCATGATTAGAACTTAATCAAACCTGAATATCAAGTTGTAACGCTAGAATCTGATTTTCAAATTTTTTTCATAACAGCTGGGGAACAAAGATTGAATGGATATGAAAGATTCAATATGAAAAGCATTATCATAAATTGTAATCACTTCCAACCTTTATTTTTGCAAGCAATATAAGAAATAATTAGTGGCATTGGTGACACAACAACGGGTAACTTGTAGGAAGAATTAATTGTCTAAATCAAACAGAATAAAGAAATCTTTAGAGGTAACATGATTACTTCTGAAGAATTCATAGGTAAAGATAGCTCTCTCCAATACAATGAATTGAGTATGACAAAAGCAAGGAGTAGAAACAATTCCACCCAATGAAACAAGTTATACATACAAGATTTTGTATCCCAACATATTGATTTGTGGAATCTTTTCCATGAGAATTGTAAATTGAGAGAAAAGAGTTTTGTATTTCTATATCACATCTTTTAATTACAACTCTACACACCTTAATATATACA
>JANKKB010029934.1:17807-36095 GCA_026225775.1 Bursera palmeri | reverse complement strand
GGGGTAAGTGTTAGTTTAGTAAAAGTGTGGAGCTAAGTGTTTTCTTCAAATTTAATTGGGGGGTTATTGTCATTTTCTCGTTATTTTACACTATTACTGTAATAACTACCGTGAATCCTGAAGTGAATTGGAATATTAATCTAATGATTTTTAAGAATGATAGCTATATGATTGTTAACGTCAATCCTTTCTCCAACTTTTGAACAATGGGCAAAGCCAGCTTGACCCCAGTAGAATACAAAAACATTCAACCCAAAATTGATTACATTAGAACAAATATTGGTTGTAGGATATGGAAGGTACGGCCCATTTTTAACCTGGCAAAAGTAGTCTGATTGTCATTATCTTCCACTTAGGCGCCTGGCTGTCCACAAGACAACGGACTCAGATTTTTGTACTTGTTTTTATTATAATATAATATCCTAAATATCTTTATTCATCTCAATTTTTTAATAATTTTTTTTATTATTGACAAGATATTCATCGTCTCATTTTTGCCTCCCGTCTCAGTCAGTGGAGACCCCTGCACAGAAGATAGAGAACGTAATCCGCAAAAGTGTGGGGGAAATAACCTAAAATAGTCATATTAGAAGGGAGTCTTTAAAAAATAATCAAGTCTCCATATTTCTCTCATTCATCTAGTCCTCAACAGTAATATTTCTCTAATATTCCCTATTTGCCCTCACCTTTATTTATAAAAATTAAATAAACTGCACAACAGTACCGTGAACAGTACCAATCATCAATGAACAGTACCGAACTATCAAATGAACAATAAACAGTATCCAAACCGTCAGTGAACAGCACCGTGAACAGTGCCAAACCGTCAAATGAACAGTACTGTGAACAGTGCAAACCGTCAAATGAACAGTGAACAGTACCGAACCGTCAATGAACAGTACCGTGAACAGTGTTGAACCGTCAAAATGAATAGTAAACAGTGCCGAACCGTCAAAATGAACAGTACCGTGAACAGTGCAGAACCGTCAATGAACAGTACGATGGTCAAATGAATAATGAACAGTATCCGAAACATCTGTGAACAGTACCATGAACAGTGCCATGAACAAAATATGAGGGTAAATAGGGAATATAAAGAAAATATCACTGTTGAGGGCTAGGTGAATGAGAGAATCATTGAAGCTTGACTATTTTTTAAAGACCCCCTTCTAATATGACTATTTTGGGTTATTTCCCCAAGTGTAGATATCATAAATTCATAATCCAATTTCTTTCGGTAATTAATATATTTATTTTTTGTAATTATTTTAATAAAAAGTTATGAAAACGAAAAATGTTAAAGTTAGGAGATAAACAAATTTAATCGAAATCATATAAATATCTAATATTATACCATGTTAAGAATATAAATTTTTTAAATCAAGAGATTCCTGTATTATTCTTTTAAAATATTTTAGAAATAAATATAAAGATTTTATTTGACAAATATTTAAATTTTTGTTATAAAATTTTGAAATTAAATAGAAAATTGAAAGAATTTATAAAACATATATGACTATATAAATTATTAGTCTTTTAAATTTAATTACTTGGATATCTTTGACCGCAAGATCAATCAATTAAAATAGGTATCCCGATCACCAAATATTAAAAGTATTTTATTACTTTTAATAATAGTTGATTAATAAGCTACATCCACTTATCAAGCTTATTATATTATTTTATTTAAATAAATAATTTAAAAAGTAATAAAATATTGTACACAATATTATAGATTAGTATTTTTCAGTGTAGTTATTTACAAAAAATCTTAATATTTTTTTAAAATTATCATGGATTCTATAATTCTGAGAATTTTCCTAGTTGCCTCATCTTATTGCTAAAGGTTATTAGAAAAACTTTTAGTAATATTTAAAAAATAATTAATTTTTTAATTAAATAAAACCTCTTGTAATTTTATTATAATATTTTTATATTTAAAATTTAGAAATAAGATGATTTTGATACAAATTTTGTATAACTATTTATCTATAAAATCTAATGGTTGAGATTTAAAATCAAAAAGTTACATTTAATGACACAAACTCATCGACCATCTCAACATAATGTAGATAAATGGCCACAATTTTGTGTTTAGATTTGTATTAAAAAAGTTTATGTCAAAAGGATCTTCACCTTGACTTCTTATGATCACCTTTACCTTATATGAACAATAAATGTTATTGAAGTCCATTTAAATGTAAATGCATGAGTGTAAATCTTATAGGCTTTAGAGTTTGACTTTACTCATTAGACTTCATTTGTTAGCATTAAGGACTTTTGATATATTTTAAAATTTTAAGGGATTAAATTTTTCTATAGTCAAACATTAAGGTAAAAATGATAATTTTGGAATACCTGAAATATTTTTTTAAAAAAAATTGAGGCCGGCCCAGCCCCGAAAAAATTATCTCTATCAGCATCCCGAACCAGAACTCAGTACACATCAGAGTGGAGACGTGGGATTGGGTTAATCTTGTTCTTTAACTTCTTTGCTTTCAAAGTCTCAAAGTTTTCACTAACTCCTCCACTTCTTGTAACTCTTGTCTCTCTTTCTCAAGTTAGTTTAATAAACATGTGACGTAAACAACTCTGTTTATTCTTCATCAATTCCTACTTAAAAGTCATGTAACTCATAAATTTCAAAAGGAATTGGATTCTCAAATGTCAAAAATATAAATATTTTTTAATCAACAAAAGGTTCACACAGAAAATATTTTATATTACAAATTCACGGCTTACAAAATATAAATAGTAATACTACCTATTTGGCAACTTTGATCAAACATTAACTGATTATATGATGATTAAGTAGTTATTAATTACACACCTCAAATGATTAACCAAAATCATGTCTCCAACCATGACCACCACCACCGAGAGGCGGCCTGCTCCAATCTTCACCAGGATTGTATTCCGGGCTAAGACCCGAAACCCGTCTACTCTGTACCCGGATCCCATTACTATAAACCTGGCTTGGGCTCCTTGGGACCTGATAAGTTGTTCCTCCAGTCCCAGAACTTGAGGAATCACAGCCTGACCCATGTATTGAACCTCTCTTCGTTGATGTGTTCCACTGAGGCATATTTGGACTACGCTGCTGCTGCTTTACTGTTCCTTGGCTTTGGCTTCTTACCTTGGCCTTTGCAGACTGTGTTGGAGCCATGTAGCTAGGGACATTGTCGGAGCCGGAGTCTCTTTGTAATTGGCGAGTTGAGTAAGAGCCTGAGTCTAACATGGTGGCACTGCTTGAGCCTGGTTGTGTGACAACTTCCATTTCAACAGTCTTCTCCGATAGCATGTCGTCGGTGGTGGAGGTGGTAGTAAGCGTCATGTAAGAACCTTCATGTTGGCCGGCTGAGTGGCGGGCGTGGTGCTGCTGTGCTGACATCCAATGCTCCAACCAATTCCATCCCCATTGGGCTCTTTCAGGCTCATTGGCATAAAGCTCAACATCTTTGCCATTCATGTTAGAGGGTGAGAGTAGTTGTTGATGCTGTTGTTGTTGCTGTTGCTATTGCAGGTAATTAAATCATGATAGAAGTTAAAAATAATTTTTGCTTTATGAAAATGTTTTTCGAAACCTGTTTGCTGTCCAGTAAATTCTAAAGATAAGTAAAAAAAAAAAAATTTCAGGAAACTAATAATGAACCAACCTGATAGGCATAAGCATAAGCTAGGGCTCTTTCTCTTTTCACCAAAGCATCATGTTTTCTTGAAGCGTTTTCGTTGAGTTTCTGATCATAGTAGTTTCTATGATGGCCATCCCTGAAGCCTGCAGGGTACTGCTTCAATGGGCTCCTCGGCTTGTTCATCAACTCTTCTTCTTCTTCTACTTTTTCTTCAGTTTTCACTTTCTTCTGAAGCTTCTCGTGAGCCAATTGCAGCCTGCGCGCTCTTACTCTTGCCTGTACACGCACTAGTGCTTGCATGCATCGCATAGTCATTTGCGCTTGCTTCCGCACATTGTGGCCTCTTACTAGCGCCTGTAGCCTTACCAATCCCTTCAAAGCTCGCAATGCTCGCCGAGCCTACAACACGGATCATACAATTTTCCATCTAAGTCTAATGGCTTCAATATCTATTGCAAGTCATCATACTAGTTAATAATTAGCCTGAACCGAATGGAAAATTAATTAGAATAATGTTACACGTGCATCACACATGTTAAGTAACTAGAAGCTTTAACGTGGCAACAGTATTTCTTCAATAAATAAAGAAAACCTATTAAATTTACTTAAGTCCAATTTTTTATTCTAAAAGAAGTAGAAATAAGTAATCAAATGTTGAGTTTTAAATAAATTGTTAAGCTCTTGTATATGATCTACTCTACAACTCAATAATTTATTCGATATATTATCAATCAATTAAATAAATGAGAATAAGATGTTTAGTTGTCGATCAAAGCAGATCAAACCAAACTTGAAACTTGATTATGGTATAAAAATAAAATTAAAAAACCAAATTATATAAGATTTGACAGAATCTTTCTTTTATCTTACTATTTTTTTAATATTTTTTTCCAAATTTCATTCTCATTATCTCAGTAGTCACATCATCAGTTTATATTGCTTATAATTTGAGAGAGATAATAAGATAGTGAACATTACTAGGTAGCCTCTGTAATGCGATTGAATGAGCGTTGCAGCCCGTTCCTCCTTGGAGTGGCGCCCATAACCGGCCAACCGTACAACTTTAGCTGCCGCTTGAGCAGCTGCGACGGCTGCTTCAGCTGCGGCAGCAGTTGCTACGGCGACAGCAATAGCATGGTTTCTATCTTCAGTCACCGGAGTTGATCCTGTGCTCTCGTCATTGGTCACTTCCGGTGAACTCTCCGCCGGAAAATGTTCAAACGACACCACCTCTGGGGCCTCCTGGTGCCATTTATCCCTATAATCCTTCTGAAAATCATTGCATTACCAATCAGCCAGCTAATTTATCAGCATTTAGTATTCATTTCTACTGCATCGTCACCTACCAGAAGTTGATGTTAATCAAAAAAATTGTAATAAAGGTAATGAATTTTGTGATTTTGTTTTTGTTTTTTGAATCTAAATAAAAATTAAATTGGATTTTGTATTTAGAATAATTGGGGGATGCGTTTGATAATATTTAAGGGATTAATATTTTAAAAACAAAAGCAATGAATAATAGAGTTTTTTTTCAAAATAACAATATATTTTAATAAATAATTAAGTGATGTCTTTTATTAATATTCACAGTAAATTTAAAATCAAATCAAAATTGTTTATGATAAAAATAAAATAACATAAAAGTAGTTATTGGTGTTGACAAATGAATTTTAAAAATATTAAAAAAAAATTAGAATGTCCTATTTATAAACAAAACTTTATGTTTTCCGAAAACATAACCAAAAACAATAAACCAAAAAGTATTTTATATTTTACAAAATAGAAAACGAAAACACAAAGAATAAAAACACATGAACGGAGTTCAATTCTTATTTGGCATGATGGTGATCTTACAATTGAAGGCACATGAATGATGAAAAGGGAAGATGTGATGGCTTAGGTGGAATGATAACAATTTGTCATAGAGTCTGTGAAATTATTTAATTTGGTCACGTTGATGGGGACCAAACAAGCATATATAACAACGGTGCCCCGTGTAGGTTCATGCTCCAAGCCAGAAAAAAGGGGGAATTTACTCTAACCCCTCAATTAGATTTCAAGAAAACACTTAACCCCACATTTTTCCTAAACTAATACTTATCCCTCAAAAAATTGTCACTGTTTTCTCAAAACTAACACTTACCCCCCAAATATTTGGGGGGGTAAGTGTTAGTTTTTTAGGGATATTTAGGGGATAAGTGTTAGTTTAGTAAAAGTGTGGGGTTAAGTGTTTTCTTTAAATTTAATTGGGGGGTTATTGGTATTTTCCCCAGAAAAAAGTAAAGGTTAGCGCCTTTGGTGGTTGTAGGTGAATGTGATCCGCCAACTCTCAATAATGGTTACCTCATCTCCATAGGCAAAACTTTAATTAGAGTTTGTTATATGCGCCTATGTTCAATATATAAAATTTACGAGTGATTTAAAAATACTTTATATAATATCTTTTGAAGATTATATTTAAATTAAATATAATATCAAAATAATAATAAATTTATTTATTATAATTTAATTAATGAATTCACATTAAAAAAGACGTATATATAATATAATTTTAATTCTTAATATTGATATTAAAGACTTTTTCTCTTTTACCTCAACTTGGCCGGCCAATTTTTATGAAAAGAATTTACAATCACTTTTTTTTTTATGTGTAATAAATTATATCTATACAAAATATCACAAAAGTTTTGGTACGATATATATGGAAATTAGGTGTAGGGTGAAAATGAAAGTTAATGAGGGACAATATAATAAATGTCAAGAACTGGCTAAAAGGAACAAGTCAAGAAAATGAAATTTTATCTCATTCAAATTGCTTTCTAGTAAAGCAATATCGATTCTTCACTCACTCAAAGCTGCAGCCATTGAAATGATTGCGTAAATGAAAAGTTAAGGACTTTGATTACCTTCTTGTCTTGAAATTCCTTGTTGGAAGATGAATGAAAGACTCTCTTCACGGACGAGAACCAACCTCCCCCTTTCTTCCCCATGCCGGAGAATCGGATGATAAGCTTGATTTTTTGTCAAATAAAACACATATTAATTAATAATTAAATTGATCGTGTAAAATTACCTTCATATGCATACATTCAGGCATACATACACATAGCCGTTATCATTCTGCATTATCTAACAGTATTGAACGGATAACAGATCGAAAATTTTCTACGACACTACTCAAAATAGAAGTGAAGAACTCAGATACGACTGAGAAAATGACTATTACGCAAACCTGAGAGGAGATGTTATCAGAGAAGCTTGGATTGAACTTGTCTCAAGGAGAAGACATGGCGATTTCTCTCTCATTTTAGAAGCATTTCAGGCAAGACTTGTTCTATAAACTGGAGAGAAGGAAGCAGAGCAACAAGAGAGGCCAGGGTTGAGAGAGAGAGAGATGAGAGGAAAAATGAATAATGAAGAATGAAGAGAGAGTACGTGAGACTAGTAACTGTAAACCCCGCGCATCCGCCGTTAGTATTTAACAGATTCATGGGCGTTCCACCCCGTTGCAATATAATACAGTTGGCCTGTTGCCAATTGGATTGTGCCACGTCATCTTTTTTAAATACGATTTTGCAAATGACAAAAAGATCTTATCCATAAATTAGTCTTAAATCAGAAGATCATCGCAATTTTTTTTTTTTTACAATTATTAATAAACGTAGATGGAACGCTTATACCTAAAAATTCTACATATACAATTGACCGTGCAATATATCCTAATAAACTCTAAACACTCACATAATTTTTTACGGGGAATTTCTCTGACCCCCCAATTAGATTTCAAGAAAACACTTAACCCCACACTTTTCCTAAACTAACACTTATCCCCCAAAAAATTGCTACTGTTTTCTCAAAACTAACACTTACCCCCCAAATATTTGGGGGGTAAGTGTTAGTTTTTTAGAGGTATTTGGGGGTAGGTGTTAGTTTAGTAAAAATGTGGGGCTAAATATTTTCTTCAAATTTAATTGGGGGGTTATTGTCATTTCCCCAATTTTTTACTAGGTCAGGTCGTATGATATAAATATAAATAGTGTATATATATACATATATCTGCAATTTAGCTACATCACATGAAGCCCATGTAGTCTATTGATTTCGTGACCTTTGTCTTTTTTTTTTTTTGGTTAATTTTAGTTCTTAATGATACTAGTATATAATTAATTGATTTCAATACTTTTTTTTTTATTTACTAACTATGGGTATCCGAGTCAATTTGTACGTAACTTGACTAATCTCATATAATCTTGTATCTTTTACCTTTAAAAGTTACTCAATCCAAATTAGGGTAATTTACCAAGTTTTACACCAAGAAACGTGACCGTAAAAAAATAAATAAAAAAGGTTCAATACATTTAAGTATCATTAAAACATCTTTATTGGGTATTGTTATACATATAAAGTTTATATATTCTAAATTTGGTCTCACCCTTTTGTTGTCATGTCATTTATTGAGTGAAGTTTCTTTAGTTTTTCTCTTTTATTCATCTTTAAACGTCACACAGTTTATACAAATTTATACCTCAACGCTGTTCCCATTTTAATTATATAACCCATCTGTTCCTTCCAATTTAAAGTGTCCTGTTTTTTTCTCCTCCAATATTAAATGTTCAAGTCAGTACAATAACTACGCAACCAAGAATCCACATTGACAATGCAAAGCACATAAATACCTTTTGCATTTTGAGGCAATTGGTTTTGTTGGGCTTGAAGCATTAGTAAATACAAATTTGTTGTTGTGGGTAATGTCTCTTTCATTGTACCTATATTAAAGGCAATATTGTTACACCACACACATACGCATAGAAACACCTTTTTTCTCTTTGTTCGCTGAGTTGTGAAACCACATATCCATTAATTACATCACTCACATCTATTGATGTTGTTGGGGTTTTCAAAGAGAAAATAAAAAGGGTTTAGCCGAGTGAGATGGCACATTGCTTGCATTAAAGGATAATTTGGAAGCAATAAAAGAGTTAAAAGGGTCTAGTTGATACCTTCCTTTGAGTGCGGTGAGAATTGACAACACCCTTTTACCAAATTTATAATACCATTCACTTCTTCACCTAGTGCATGTATGCCTATAGGCTATCTCAGAACTTGAGTCACAAGAAATGACACATGGATAACTAGTGTACAATTTCTTGCATTCATGGGTAACAAAGATGAAAGATTTAGACCCATAACATAAAGGACTTTAACATGTTTGTTGAGGACTTTTAACGTATTTGAAGTGTAAGTGTTTCTATATTATTGCTGGAGTTCTACAATGTCGCTCCTCATGATCGCTCTTATTCTCGCAGGGTACGATGTCGAATACTATAAATAAATTGGATTGTGTTCTGCTATCATCGGTTCGTTTTAAGATTAATGATAACCCAACAGTCCTACAATTATAATAAATGTTATTGTTATGTGATATATTAAGGTTATGATTTGGATTATCATATATCATCTCTAATAATTCAATTACTTGAATATAATGATTGCTTTTATGGTTATATGATAATATATGTTGAATTGATGCCTTAAATTAAAATCTAAGTATAATACAAATTCAAATTGAATCCAAGCTATTATTATGTACCTACCCAATTAAATTACTTCCCCTAAGGTTTCATAAAATAATTTTCAAGGTACCTCTAAAGTTCATGAAATGACAATTTTATACTTTTTTTTTAATTGTTGTGCAACGGTAAATTCTCTTATATATCATCGATTCATAATAATAAAATTGAAATCAAAGGACAAAAGGAGAAAATTAGAGGGTGTTTTGTACGTTACTTAAATCATATGTATTTTCTATTTATCGAAACTTGGCATACAACCTTGATGCCTGTTTTGTGGGACAAAGTACAATTACATCAAATAATTATTATAATAAACCCTTTCTAGATCTAGGGCAATTGTAGGGTTGGGCCTCCTCATGTTGAATTATATTGACTCAATTAAATTCAGAAAAATTGGGTCTAAGTTTGGACAATAAGCAACATACATTTATCAAAGACCTACCATCTAACATATGTATTAGAAAAGATGTCATGATGATTTGTAGTCAAGCACCTAAATTGGAAGATCTCAACAACTTAATGAAATTATGATACATGAACCTTTCTTTACATCTCATTAAAGTTTGGTGCAACCAAATCTAAACAAGGTTATGTTTCCTTGTTTCATACCTTACTTTTACCATTTAGTGACCAAATTAAATTAATATATTATATTTTACTTAATTTTTTTAAATATTGGGTGAAACCATTTAATAGTTAATGATTTGTGATTGAATTTAAAATATTATCTTTTTCATTTAAAATTAGATTAAAAGAGTATATTTTTCGTATGTATGAATACGATAAATTTGACGAAACATCGAATAGATTTTGATTTATGCGAGACAAAAGTAAGTGGAAAGATTAGTGAATGGATTATTAACTAACTAATCAAACTTAGCAAAGACAAACTACTAGTTCTAAGCTATAGATAACCAAGGCAACTAGTGGGGTCTAAATCAAGTATCCTTCAATGCTTAATTTGATATTTATAGTTACTTGAAATATTATAATAATTATATTAAAAATTATTTTTATCATTTAAAAAAAATTTTATATTTTTTTACTATTTTTTGTTTGTATAGTACTATTATCTTAAAAATTTGAGATACAAGATTTAATTTCTTATTTTTAAAATAAATACGAAAAATGAAGCTAAATGTGCCTGAGTTTACAGTTGATGGAATTGCAATGCAACAACACTCTTTTAACCCATTATTGGGCTGGTTTTGACTTTACTGGACTCATTCAACTCAACCCAGATGTTATGGGGCCAATCCATAAGCGTGCACTATGGACCGGCCCATTTGTTCCCCCTTTTGACCATCACGCATTGAAGAGTTTGGGTTCTTCGGAGTAACTGCAACTAACTCCACTTTTTAGCAGATGGCGAAGTTTTCTGAATTCACCAAAATAACCTTTGTCAGTTATATTTAACGAAGAAAATTAACGGTCGTTAACTGCATGTATTGGCCTGAACAAATTATCGAACAAGAGAATTTGCCGCAAAAAGGGATGACAGAGGCGCAATAACTTCTGAAAACAAATGGAATTCTTAGTCTCAGCCTCAGACTCGGAGAGAGATGCAGATGCTTTCTTCTTGCTCTTCAAAGGTAGCCAAATGCAAAAATTTTCCGAGTGGATTTTATATTATTAACAAGTTCTTTTACTGCTCTAGAAGCTTAATGGACCACATCTCAAACTTACAGACCAAAAAGCAAGTGACAACCATCTTAGCTAACCTTCTCAAATCCCGTTTCCCGTCTGCCCTTGCCATTCACCACTCTCTGCACTCACCCCCATCTGTACAATCCTTGTGTGTACTCATTCACATACTGCTGCAAAACCATATGTTTCAGGCTGCTTCGCGGGTTTTTGACGAAATGATTGCTCAATTTGGAAGCAAATTTGACATTTTTAACGTGTTTTGTGATACTTTTAGGGATTGTAATTCGAACGCTTGTGTTTGCTATAGCTTCTTGTTTGAAAGTTATTGTAGAAAGGGAATGGTTTATGAGTCTGTTAAGGTTTTTGCTTGTATGTATGAAATGGGTATTTGTGTATCCCCTGATATGGTGCAGAGAATGGTGGGCTGTTTGGTTGATTTAAACTGTGTTGATGTGCTTGTTGATAAGTATTATGAGCTGTGTAGGAAAATGAGAGGGAGGAGTTTTTGCGTGTATGAGTTTGTGATGGACGGTTTTTTAGAGAAGGGTGAAATTGATAATGGTTTTGATTTTCATCGAGGGATAAGTCAGGGGGGCTTTATGCCTAATGTTGTTGCTTGTAATAAAATTTTGAAATGTCTTTGTGTAAAAAAGGAGATTCGGATTGCTTCAACTTTTTTTGATATGCTGCTAATGGTTGGTCCAAAGCCAAATGTGGTGACGTTCAGCACGTTGATAAATGCATACTGTAAGGAGGTGGAATTGGATAAAGCATTTGATCTCTATAACGTTATGATAGAGAGGGGTGTGATGCCTGATTTAATTATTTATAGTATTCTGATTGATGGCTTATTCAAGGCTGGTAGATTGGAAGAGGGGCATGAACTTTTGTCAAGTGCCTTAGATAGAGGTATGAAATTGGATGTGGTTGTTTTCAGCTTAATTATGGATGTATACGTGAGAATTGGAGATTTTGGAAAGGTAGAGCAGGTGTATAGGAGAATGTTGAAGGAGGGAATTGTGCCTAATGTGGTTAGTTATAGTATTCTTATAAATGGGTTGTGTCAACATGGTAGAACCGTGGAGGCTTGTGGGTTATTTGGTCTAATTGTAAGACGAGGGTTGCAACCATCTGTTTTAACTTATAGTAGTCTCATAGATGGCTTCTGCAAATTGGGAAAATTAAGAGATGGGCTTTGTTTTTATGGCAGTTTGATGAAGAATGGCCTTAAACCTGATGTTGTTGTTTACAGTTTATTAATTAATGGCCTTTGCAAACAAGGGTTGATGGATGATGCTCTCAGATTTTTCTTTCAGGCTGTAAGTGGGGGTCTAAATCCTAATATTGTTACCTTCAATACCTTAATTGATGGCTGCTCTACATTGAAGCGTACGAGAGATGTTGTGAAGTTGTTAATGTTGATGGGAATGTATGATACAGAACCAGATATAATTACATACACTATTCTTATAAGAGGGTTTGCTAACCTAGGAAGATTGGAAGAGGCCTTGTTGTTTTTCTTCAAAATCCTGAAGAAAGGCTTATCCCCAGATGTCATAACATACTGTGCTCTAATTGATGGCCTCTGCAAGCAGAAAAATTCCATTTCTGGATTGCATGTCTTTGAACTTATGAGAAGGAATGGAGTAGTTCCTGATATAGCAGTATATAATGTTCTAATTAAAATGCTTTTGAAAGAATTCCAATTAGATGATGCATGGAAACTCTTTAAACAGCTTGTTGTTAGAGGTCTAGAACCTGATGTTGTAACGTACAATACGATGATTTGTGGTTACTGCTCTTTGAAAAGGTTGGATGAGGCAGTTCAGCTTTTCGAAAAGCTGACACGTCAACAGTTCAAATTCAGTGTTGTTACTTTTACCATACTGATTGATGCTTTCTGTAAAGCAGGTAGAATGGATGATGCAATGTTGATGTTTTCTAAAATGTTGGAAAAGGGTCCCGAACCGAATGTGGTCACATATAGTTGTTTAATTGATGGTTATTTCAAATCTCAAAACATGAAATGTGCCTTTGAGCTTTATGAAGAGATGCTTGAAAGCAATATATCTCCAACCCTTGTTAGTTACAGCATCCTCATTGATGGTCTCTGCCAAAAGGGTCTTATGGAGGAAGCATCATATGCCTTTCATTGTGCTCTAGACTATAATTTATTGCCTGATGTAGTTAGTTATACGATTTTAATTCGTGGTTTTTGCAAGGCTGGGAGACTAATGGAAGCTAAGCAATTGTATGACTGTATGTTGAGAAATGGAATTATGCCAGACAGCCTGTTGCTAAGCATACTTTCCGGGTATAATCTTCAAAATAGTGAAACACAAGAGATACGTGCTTAACCAAATTATGCTAAAGGAGGTTTCTTGTTTCAACCATGATGGATGATTATGTATCTTGAACCTTTGAAATAGGTAATTGATAGACATTTCAGTTATTTTCTGATCATTTTTGTAATTAGATTATTCTTCAATTTCAATATACTTAGGATTGGTCTGGTGAGATTACCAAACTTTTGAGGAAATACTCTTTTATTTGCCCCATCCTGCTTATTTTTGCTTTTTCTTTAATTTTAGTATTAGTTCAACATGTGTTGTGGATCTGCTATTTTTACATGTGCCTAATGAAGATATTCTAATGAGTTTCTCAGTGGGCTTGTTTTGTTTTCAGAACATGTGGGGTTTAACACCACATACTTATTTGTTGATGGAGCTACCAGAACATGTGGGATTTAACACCTCATCCTTATTGGTCTAGTGATATGATAGTATGTTGTTTGTTACTGTTGAATAAAGGGAAAATTTGGCTTTATTTTTTATTATTTAGGCACTTAAACTCTGCTGCTCATTTTCCAGGATAATTCCTTGCAAGCTGTATGGATGAATGGTAAACACGAAACGAGACTGATTAGGTATGACATCAGTGTGAAAACTTTATGGTTATTTCAGGCCATATAATTTTTAAATGTTTATGTTTTCTTGATTGCTTGATTTTTATTTTATTTATTGTATTTATCTATTTTGCCAATTATTTTATTATCACTGTTCAAAATGAAATGTTATGTTATGTTAAAACTGTGTTTTAAACGGGTCATCCTCAAAATGATTTGCTGGATATGCGTCTGTCTGTCTGAATTTCATGATTGGTTAATCAGTTGGGATGAAGGTCTTTCTGAGTTGAGTTTAGATTTGCTAGCATGCATCTTTATTTCTGCTGATAAGTAGTTCTTCAATTTTTTCTTTCAACTTGGATTTACGTTTATTTGGTGCATATGTACCACTCAGTCAATTATGCATTTAGCTTGGCTTAAGTTCTTACTCACGTTTCAATTATTTGTAGATGATTGTTATTTAAATATGTTTGCAGTGTGGATGTGCTGAGGATAAATTTTCAATCTTTGACACTGGCCCTGGAATTGACGGTAGTGAGGAAAACTCTGAAGTAAAGCGGTAGGTATAGAAACTTTATTTAATTATTGACCGCTAAAGTTGAAGGTTCTGTATCATGGAAAAGAAAAACTTGTAATGGTCACTATGACAATTTCTAGTCATCTTGTTGAATGGGGAGCTTGTTTGACAATTTCCTTAAACATTGTTCTTGATTTGTTTCCTCAAAGAAGGCATTAGAAACTTTTATGAGTAAGTTCACAACTAGGGAAAGAAACTTCTTTCAACACCCTCTGCTCTTCCAACAGGGTAAAATAATGGCTGAAGTAAAGAGTGAGCTCAAAGCCTCAACGTACATCTTCTTTGTAAAGGCTATCAGTTTAAGAATTTATGAATTATTATGTAGTATCTACTATCATGCATTACATAAATTCAATGGTTTCCTGTTTAATGATAATATCCATGATTTCAATTTTCAATAATAATATCCATTCAACGTGTAGTATAAACTTTTCTTTCCGTACTATACAAGTTCTTGACTCTCAACTTATTTGATGTTCTTTGTGGCTATTATCTTCTTTTGGATGCTTCAGGGGTAAGATGGGGTGCCTTACTTCACAAGACTTCCAGTGGAGCTGCAATAGGAGGCAAACCACCATACTTAAGGGTAAAGAGAATTTTTGTGAATATCTTTGTTGCTTGCTCTTTTGATTTTAATATATGCATATATGGTTTAATTTTTTATTTTTGGCATAAAAACTATGTTTTGGATATTAATCTTCTTGTTTGTTGTAAAGCTGATTTCTGTAACAGCCTTGTCTGGGATCTTTGGATATGGAAGACATATTGCATCTATGTATCTAGGAAAGTATGATCTCTCTGCAACTTTTTTTTTTTTTTTTTAATTTTATTTCCTATCTCCTTTCTCTCCTGTCATAAAGAATTTACATAATCATGAAATAATGAGTTTTCGCTCTTACCTTTTTTCTGCCTTGTTACAGGTGTGCTTCAGTTTCTTCACAAAAGTCTATATTTTACATCTTGAGAGAGAGGCTTTGCTTAGATGTTCTGATTGTCAACTTGATTGGAGGGTAGTTGTATTATTGTCCTACTAAAGACATTTCCGCTTTTGCGTGCTTTTGTTTACTTCTAGATGATTGTCACATTTATTTGTTCTGCTAACTTTGTGACTCTTTTATTTTTAGACTAATGGAGACAAAACCTATCAAACAAGTATAGATGAATCCTTGAAGTATGTGACTACCTAAAGAATACAGACAAAAGAGAAGATCTCTATACAGAAGTCCTCAGGTATGTAACCTCTTTCCCATTTAGTTGAATAGAGCAAAGTGATGTCTTGAAATTCCTTAGAAACCAAGGCCCAAAGACAAGCCAAAATCCTTGGATATCTGTAGAATAATTTTTGATACATTTCTTGGACCGTAATTAGTTGAAAAGTCCATGTAAACATTTCTGCTTGTTTTTATAAATTTGTCTGACTGTCTATTCCATCATCCTGTTCATTACCTTACAGAAATCTTCTGTTGTGTGTTCTTATGAATAATTCTTACACTGCTATTTTTATAGCTTCATTAATTAAAGGATAAGAGGAAGTTTTCCATCTGAATCATATAATATTTTTAAGATGCAAATGAAGCTTAAACTTTCAAATATGGCTTCAAATTCAGTGTCCTTACAAGCGAACTCTAATCTCTATATCCTGATGTCTCATCTTGTTTTTGGAACTTGGACTATACATTAACACAATATAGTTAACTGCATGACTCCAGAAAATGGAAACTGAATGGACAGTTGGGAGTTCGAAGGTATGGAAGCGAAATAATTGAATAGGAACTCTTTAGGGGATAATAGGGAAATTCTCAAAGCAGAAAAGATGAAGAGAATATAGAAATATTCAGGTGAAAAGCAGTTACTTTCGCCTGTTTGATTATAGTATAGAAATATTTTTGGCTTTGGCATATATCAACTCCAATGCAAGCTAAAGGGCATCTACTTTCCATATATTCTGGTTTTGATACTTACCATCCGAAGTGCTTATTGCATTTGGACTTCCAGAGGTGCTCAAGTATGATTTTTGTGCTTCCATATGCCAGTGACATTTCACATTTGTCATATGAATATTGTTACTCTTTTTTTCTTTTATTTTGTATATATCCCTATGCCATTGTTTGACAGCTTTTGTTTCCAAAACTCGTATTAAACTATTATCATAATTTTTTTTTTCTTTTTTTGATAGTTGAATAATTTTATAATTTTTTTTATTATGTATTATAAATTGTAAAGCTTAAAAAAATTTAATGATTATATAAAGATAAATTTTCAATGCGTATTTGGTGTATATGTGGACCACTCAAATAGTTTTTAATAATTACACATACCAAATATGTCCAAATTGATTTATAATTAATCTCAAATTTAATTCACATAATTTTTTTAATGAAAATAACCAAAAAAATTAATATCCACCAAAAAATTGGCAAAAAAAAAAAAAGAAGAAGAAAAGTGTTGGATTTGTCTAAACATAAAATTAATTAAAAAATGGGTGGGGCTATATAAACTCTAAAAAAAAAATTCAAAATACTTCAACTTTAAAAAAAACCCTTTATCTGAGTTTAAAAATTTTAAATTTATTTTATGCACCCATTTAATATTATATATATCCTTAAATAATTAAATAAAACAAGAAATACATAAAATTTGTTAACAATGGGGTGATTCACTTGTTTTCTTCCATTTAACCAGACTGAGATAAGTGATTCTAAGCAAAATCTTCTACCATTACCCATAATTTATTCTTGCAAGATGAAGATAAAATACTCTTTCTAAAATTTAAAATGAAAATTATATCAAGAAGCAACTAGAGAAATAAAACTACTAAGAAACTATATTAGAGAGCATCAAAGAAGTTAATTTTCACATATAAATATTCTATGTTTCCTTCGTTATAAAAATATACATTATTTAGATCTTAACATACACTTTCTCAGGGTATACGTTAAAACTATTCTAAAAATAATTTAGAGTTTTTTTTATAGATATTTTTGTTTCTTCGTAATTCTAAATCATGCAAAAATGAAGTCAAGTTCTATATTGGTCAGCAAGAGACTTTAATTTTTAGGTTTTTTAAATAAATTTTAGGAAAACGTAAACATTTAATCTAATTAATAGATTTGAAAAGCAAATTGTATTAACCTAACAATTTGAGTGTATTTATGAATATACATTTTGGTAATTTCAATTTAAGATATTCTTTTAATTAAAAAGAGAAAAGAAAAAGGATGTTTAAAGAGGTTTGAAGGGGCTAAAATAACAATTCTCTTTTGGTAAAACGAATGCCTGTCTAAACTTTTAAACTATTTCACTTAACAAAATTTATGTAATTTAAGATTATTCTAATTTTAAAACACGTAACTCATATTGCATGTACTATTTTTAATATAAAATTGAATTTTATTTGATTAAAAATAATTCTATTGCTTTGAAATTAATAAAAGAAATATAATTCAACTTCGTAAACTAATTGAAACGGAAACAAATTGATGTAGTTTAAGCCTTATTTCAAAGGTACGAAATAGAATCAGATAAGAACGAGCACAAACCTATCATTATGACATATTATATCCACCAAAACCAAATAAAAACATGGATAGTCTTTAACATGTACCTAAGACATCAAGTAATGTGTACTTATATCATTTTTATCGTTAATTTATCTTAAAAATTATATTTTTATTATAAAATTTATTGAATATAGTAAAGTAATTAATTTAGTATAATTTTAAAAATAAACTAATGATTTTGATGGGGGTAAATACATAGACACCCCCGAGGTTTGTTCAAAGTAACATTCTCACCCCTGTTATTCATAAAGTAACATAAACACCCCCAGAATTGGAAAACATGGGGGTCTTGACATATAAAAATAGGGGTCTTAATGTTATTTAAAATATCAAAATGGGGGTCTTTATGTTACTTTATGAATAACAGGGGTGAATTTGTTACTTAGACCAAACC
>JANKKB010029934.1:0-15718 GCA_026225775.1 Bursera palmeri | reverse complement strand
GGGGTGTCTATGTTACTTTATTAATAACAGGGGTGAGATTGTTACTTAGACCAAACCTTGGGGGTGTCTATGTATTTACCCCTAAGTATGTGCTATATCTTTTGTTCGCATTTCTATCTAAAATTATTTACCGTATGATAAAGTCAACAAACAACAATCTCATCGTAATTATTCTCCACGTGTCAGTATTGTATTCCTATAGACAAGCCAGTTATCGCTCCAATTACCGTACTAAAAACTTCCTCGCGCCGCACCATTACCCTTTCTCCTTTCTGATTTTTTAGTGCCCAAACTAAAGAAACCAACGGGAATTTTACACGTGGCATATTTTATAGTTTTTTAATTTCCAAACCAAAGCCACCAATTAAAAATCTACACGCGGCAGAGCAATTACCTCCATCAAAGCTACAAGACAAATTTATTAACAGTAATATTATGGAACATGTGAAATTATGTGAAGTTTACTTAAGCTTTAAGCTTCCTTTCCTCTCCTTAATTAAAATCCCTGACTATTCCTCTGCTCATTCTCTTTCCTCAAAAAACCATAACTTTCTTCTGTTCCTCACTCTACAGCGAGCTGGAAGCGTGATCTACGAAACGAGGCTGAGCTGAAGCGTTTCTGTCAACTCAGAAAACGGAGGTTTGTTGTTTTTTGTTGAAATTAAATGTGTGTGACTGTTTGTGTCAGTGAAGGAGGAAAATACTTCAATTGCTGGAGGAAAATGATTTCCTGTTATTGCGAGAAATGCTTTCTCTTCTTACTTAGCTAGCTCTCTCGATTCCTTTCTTAACTTGCGTTTAAATGTGGATTCTGTTTCTGTTTACTTGTTTTTGTCTTTAGATGATGAAACAAATGGTTACATGTATAAATATGCGTATTGCATTAGTATACGTTACGGTTTCTTCTAGTACGCACGAATGACTGCGCATAATATATGTTTATGTGTCCGCTTGTTGACGAACTTTCCTGCGATTTGAGTTGTTTTAAACGTAAGCAAGGAGCTTGTGTGTGGTTGCAAAGGCAAATTTCTTGAAGTTTTGAATGTGTTCATTATTCGTTCACAAACTGCTGGTTTGTATGTTTGTTTAAGTATGGATGCATGTGTATGTATATATATGTGTTTGTGTATGTCTATGTATGTGTGTATGTGTACGCTTGCTGGCAAAATTTGCGGTGCTTTTGGCTTCAATTTCTACGGATTTTGAGTTGTATTAAGGGAATGAAGAAACTTGTGTGTGGTTACAAAGGCAAATCTCCAGAAGTTTTGAATGTGTTGATTTTGTTCTTTCACAGACTTCCAGTTTGTTTGCATAAATATGGAAGCACCAGTCATGTCCCAGAGGGGTAAGAAAAGGACACTGGAGGAAAGCAATGGTGATATGGGGAGGGTTTACAGGTTTAAAATTTTGTTCCCAAATAATGGGACTAGTATAGGATTGACACTGCGGGATCCCAAGCCTTGTATGCCCTTGAAAGCCTTCATTGATTTGGTGAGAGACGAGTATTTTAGGGCTTGGCGGGAATCCAAATCCGTGAAGGAGCGAAAACCCATAAATTGGAGAAGTGAAAGTGTGTATGTTGAAGATGAAAACGAGGATAAGATAAGTAAAATCGACTTTGCGAAATTCAAGCCAGACAAGTGCCATATTTTACAGCTATATGTGAGTATTAGTTGTTTTTAGTGTTTATGTACTGTGGTTATGAGCGTTTTCTTGTTCAATAATGCTTTAATGTGTTCTATTCTCTAATTAGGATGGTTCTAGTGAGATCACCGACACTTTTGAGGTTAGTAATCTTTTATTTTCATCCTTTCTGCTTATTTTTTTCTTTATATTTAATCTAAGTGTTAATTCAACATTTGTTGTGGATTTTTTTTTTTTTTTTTCAGAACATGTGGGATTTAACACCAGATACCGAATTGTTAATAGAGCTACCAGAAGAATATACTTTTGAAACTGCTCTTGCAGATCTGATAGTATGCAGTTTGTTACATTTGGAAAAAGGGAAGATTTTTGCTTTATCTGTTGGTTATTGAGGCACTTAAACTCTGCTTCTTATGTTCCAGGATAATTCCTTGCAAGCTGTATGGAGGAATGGTGAACATGACAGGAGATTGATTAGGTCTGATAGTTACTTGAAAACTTTATGGTTATTTCATGCCCTATAATTTTATTAAAGGCATTTGTTTTCTTGATTGCTTATTTTTTGTTTTATTTATCATAGCTCTCTATTTTGCTAAATATTAGATTATTATTATTCTAAATGAAATGTTATTTTATGTTATCTTAAAACTAGGAATTTAAATCGGTCATCCTTAAAATGATTTGCTGGATATGCATCTAGCTGAAATTGATGATTGGTCAATGTTGGGATGAACGGTTTAGATTTGCTGGCATGTCAGCATCTTTATTTCTGCTGATAAGTAGTTCTTTGATTTTGTCTTTCCTTATGAATTGATATTTATGTGATGCAGGTAGATCAATCAGCCAAGTATGCATTAACTACTATGGCTTGGCTTAAGTTTTTACTCACATTTCAATGATTTGTAGATGATTATTATGTGGAATTCTTTGCAGTGTGGAGATTGCTGAGGATAAACTTTCAATCTTTGATACAGGCCCCGGAATGGATGGTAGTGGTGAAAACTCAATAGTGAAGTGGTACGTCATAACAACTTTTTATAATTATTGACTTGTAAAGTTGAAGATTAATTATCAAAGGAAAAGAAAAAACTTGTAATGGTCACTATTACAATTTCTAGTTATCATGTTGAATGGGGAGCCTGGTTTATAATTTCCTTGAACATTTTTTTTAATTTGTTTCCTTAAAGAATGCATTGGAAAGTTCATGAAGAAACCAAAGCTTTAGCTTCAAAATCAGATTTAAAGAAAAAAAATTAACTAGAAAAATGAAAGAAAGTTTACAAGCAGGAAAAGAAACTTCTTTCAACTTTCTCTGCTCCTGCTGCCAACAAAGTAAAACAATGAATGAAGTAACGGGTGAGCTCAAAGCCTCAAAGTAAATCTTCTTTGCAAAGGAAGGCTATTAATTTATGAGTTTTTTGGTAGTATCTATTATCATGCATGACATAAGAATTCCTATTGTTTTCCTGTTTAATATTGTCTAATTTAATTTATATGAGTATAATTTTCAATAATAATATTTGTGCAATGTGTAAGAGTAAAATATAATTTCCCTATTACACAGGTTCTTGACTTTTCTCTTAACTTATTTGATATATATATATATATATTTTTAATGTTATTATCTTCTTTTTGATACCATGATGACATGTTATATCATAATCCATTCTGTTCAGGGGTAAGATGGGTTCCTCACTTCACAGGGCCTCCAGAGGAAAGGCAATAGGAGGCAAACCGCCATACTTAATGGTAAAGTTAAATTTTTTGATATCTTTCTTGCTTGTTCTTTTAATTTTAATATATACCTATATAGAGGTTTTGCAAAAACTCTGTTCTGGATAATATACTTTTTTTGTGTAACAATGCAGCCTTATTTTGGCATGTTTGGATATGGAGGACCTATTGCATCTATGCATCTAGGAAAGTATGATCTCTCTGCAACCCTTTTTTTTTTTCTTTCTTATTTCTCTTGTAATGAATGAATTTATGTAATCATGAAATATTTAGTCAGTTTTAAGTTTTGGCTCTTACGTTTTCTCTGTCTTGTTATAGGTGTGTGTCAGTTTCTTCAAAGACACAAATGTCTAGAAAAGTCTATACTTTACATCTTGAGAGAGAGGCTTTGGTTAGGTGTTCTGATTCTCAACTTAATTGGAGGGTAATCAGTTATTCCTACAAAGGACATTTCTGCTTTTGCATGCTTTTGTTTGCTTCTAGATGATTGTCACATCTATTTGTTCCACTAACTTTGTAACTCTTTTATTTTTAGACTACTGGAGGCAGGAGGGCTCCTTTAAAAGAAGAAATAGAGAAGTCGCCTCATCGAAGTTTCACGAAGGTGAATAATTCTTCTCTATTTTTTTTAATTTCTGTTTTGTCCTGTATCTGCCCTTTCTGTGTCAATTTTATCTTATCTTTCTCACATCAGGTTATTTCATGCAATTTAGGAATATATGCTCCAGTTTTTTATACCTTTTAGTTATTTTTCTGTGATTTGGACTATCCTACTTTATATATTTTTGTCAAGGTAATCCAGTTAAAGTCATATTAGCTGCTCACCTTTTGCTAGTTACAGCTGGTAAAGTCTGTGTCTTTTATCTGATTGAGCTTTTCCTAAGACAATGTAGTTTTTTTTTTTTTTTTATAAAAAAAATATTTTTNGCTAGTTACAGCTGGTAAAGTCTGTGTCTTTTATCTGATTGAGCTTTTCCTAAGACAATGTAGTTTTTTTTTTTTTTTTCTAAACAAAATATTTGTATTACCGAAGAAGATCAGATACAAAAGGTGGACCAGGTGTCCACAAAAGCAGGAAAAAAAAAGCCTTTGAGGGGACAAAACCTATCAAGCATGTAGAGAAGAATCCTTGGAAGTATGTGACTACCTAAACAATATAGACAAAAGGGAAGACCTGTCTACAGAAGTCCTCGAGTATATATTTATCTAACAACCCCTTTGCAGTTTAGTTGAATGAGAGCAAAAAGAAGTCTTGAAATTCGTTGAAAATTGAGGCCCAAAGAGATGTGGAAATCCCTAGATATCTCTAGAATATATTTTGATAATTAGTCTTTGTCAATAATTAGTGAAAAGTGTTGTATTTCCGTTTGTTTAAATAATTTTGTCAGACTTTCTTATTCGGTCATCCTGTTCATCATGTTACTGAAATATTCTTCTGTTGTGTTTTCTTATGAATAATTCTTATGTCGTTATTGTTAAGTTATATGCCTTTGTTACCCAAATGATAAGGGGAACTTTGCATCTGAAGCATATAAGCATTTTGAGATGCAAATAAAGCTTAATTTTCCAAATATGGCTTCAAATTCAGTGTACTTACATGCAAACTGTATATTCTAATATGTCATTTAATTTTTGGAGCTTAGACTATTTGTTAACAAAATACAGTTAACTGCATGACTCCAGATAATGGAAATTGAATTGACAGTTGGGAGTCTGAAGGTAGGGTTGAAGTGAATTTAGATGGAATTATTAAGGTGATAATAGGGAAATTCTTAAAACAGAGTAGATGAAGAGAATATAGAAATATTCAGGAATAAAATGGTTACTTTTGCATGTTAGATATGCTATATTTGTTGTGTTAGAGACACACATCATGCTGGGTATTTGACCTACAAATGGCAGTTAACACAAAGACAGGAACTTTTATCAATTTAGTACTAATTATTGTTATTTATACTTTTTGCTTTGTAATGGTTGGTACTTGGGTTTGAACTATGTTCTTTAGCTTGTATAAATAATTGAGATTAAACAACCAAGCAAGTTGTCTATACTAGTTTATATCTATCCTTTTTCTTTTTCTCTTTTGGGTTCTAGTTTGTTATTGGTTAATTTTGCAAAGCACTTAACAGGTTGAAATATTGGAGCCTAAGTTAAAAAGCTTTGGCATATATCAACTCCAGTGCAAGCTAAAGGACATCTACTTTCCATACATTCAGGTTTTAATATGTATCATTCAAGTACTTATTACATGTGGACTTCCACAGGTGATTGCTAAGGTATTTAGAAATTATTATTTCTGATGTATTACCTTGTTGAAATGCAGTGTGATGAAGTTTCCAAAACAGGGAAGACTATGACACCAATTAAGTTCCAGGTTTGATGTGTTTCTATTTCTTGCATGTTTCCTACCATATCTGAGTGGTTGATGCTCTCCTTAAAAGGTTTTGAAATACTTTGGTTTTTCTGAGGGATCCAGGTTTAGTCTAAGATTCCCCACCTGTTAAAATGATTTTCACTTTGCTTCCTTTTATGCAAGGGCAGCTTGTTTTCTCTTATGTATATCTGTTTATCATATAAAATGTATTTTGTTTCTAGTTAAAAAAAAAAAGGGAAAAAAAAGGTATTTAGAATTTCTATGCTAAATTTTGCAAGCATTGAGAAAGAACTTTTTGTGTTGCAGGTTAATAATGTTGATTTAGCTGAAATTGAAGGTGGGGAGGTTGCAATCACCAACTTGCATTCTTGCAATGGCCCTGAGTTTATTCTAGAACTTTGTTTTTCCCTAAAACAAGACTCTGCTACAACTGGAAGTCCTGGTAGCAAACAAAGTTTGTTCAATTATTAATAGCTGATGCACTTTATCTTCCTACAAAATTAAATATTCTTTCACCTTTTTTATTTTATAATGATTGGAATATTACAGGTCCAAGGGCGTTTCAAAAAGCAAATGCTCGCCTTAAGTGTCTTTATTTTCCTGTTGTGGAGGTATGGGACCTATACATAAGATCTTTTTATGCATGCTAGGAAATTATGAAATTTAATGCATGCTGGAAAATTGTGCAATTGTTTAAAACAGGGAGTAGAGAGCATTGAGAAGATTATAGAGAAGTTAAAATCTGAAGGTTATGGAGTTACTGAAAACTATGAAACCTTTAGTCGTATCTCCATCCGACGGCTTGGGCGCTTACTTCCAGATGCTCGTTGGGTATGTTTTACACTCGACCAATTGGAAGAACTTGACTAAGCAATTTGACTAAGCAATTTAGGGAAAATGCAGTTGTTTAGCCACACGGTGATTCTCCTGAAAATACTTAAATAGTTCACATCTACATGGATGAAAATGGATTCTTTCGAGAGGTTCTTGAAAGCCAAGGTTTTGATTTTGATTTTGATTTGAGCAATGCGACACTTTTTTGTACTATTGTTTTCTCATGGTTAATAATGCTTACCTATACTACAGCAGAATAATAAAATTGTAAATATAGGTGATGCAACCTTTAAAGCTTTCCATTTTGTAACGTATAGTTATATATACACTTTGAATAATGCTGATATCCTATTGCCAAATGTTTGATATTTCTGCCTCACCACAGGCATGTCTTCCTTTTATGGATTTGAGGCACAAAAAAGGAGAAAAAGCCCACTTGTTGAAGAGATGTTGCCTGAGAGTTAAATGCCTGATTGGTATGGTGATTGCATTCATGACAATAATTTCTTCTAAGTTAGGAACGTGCTAATTTATTTTCCTTCTTATGTAACATATATGCTAGTAACAACTGATTGGTTGCAGATACGGACGCTGGTTTTAATCCAACACCTTCTAAGGTATGGAATGCTATGATTTTTGCAAGCCTGTTTGTTGCATTGGCTTTGGCACGCTATGCCAGATAAATGAAAGATACAATTCAAAAATCTGTTATGGGAATAAGTAAAAAAAATAAATAGATGAGAGATAGCAGTAGAAGAGAAATAAACTGATTATAAGTAAGAATCTCTCATAAGTTCACTAATTTTTATTTTATTTTTATTTTTTATACGAAACGAAAGATTTGTATGAGATGATTTAGAGAAGAAAATACAAATGTGGACTAGTATTGCATAAAAAGAATATAGTGTTAAGAAGAGGCATCTGTCATGTAGTAAGACAGACCAAAAAATACCTGTCAAGAGTCAACAAAATTTGACTCTTTCCCAGACTAAATAAAAAGAAAACTGTACAAAATTAATTCACGACTTTTTTCCAATTAAGATGAATAAAGAAAAAAGAAGTATTATGAAAGTCCTTTGAAGCTGAAGCCTAAAAGGGTGCATGAAATTATGTCCCATAAATTATTTTCGTTCTCTTGCTTTTCTCCTTAAAAAATACGCCCATTCTTTCACTAATTGAATGAAGACAATTGTGCAACTCTATAGTTCATTTACATGTTTGTATCTAATTATGATGTTTTTAACAGACTGATCTAGCGCTTCATAATCCATTCACCACAGCTTTAAAAACTTTTGGTGCTAATGCTCTTAAGGAAGAAAAAGGTAATTTTCAATGTAACTTGTAGATATGAAACCATTTTAGTCAGTTCTTAATTGTTAAATTATCCCCTCAATCAAAATTTTTTAAATCTGTAGATATCAAAGTCGAAATTTATAGAGCTGGAAAATTGTTAACTCCATTGCAATTGGAAAAGGACTATCAAGAGTGGCTTCTGCAGATGCATGATCAATACGATGAAGAAATTTGCTGTGGAGAGGATGAACCGATTCTTATTGTCAACCCCACTAACAAAAAGGCACTTGGCATTTTGTCTGATGGTTGGTTTTGATTAACAAAATATCCAAATTATGTAATATACATTAAATTATTTGGTATTTTTAGTTTATTTGATTTTGTTTTATATATATTTTGTTCAATTAATTTATGTCTTTTTAGTTCTTTCATCTTTGCTTTGTTGTTTACATTCTGCTTCAATTTGAGGCTATGGATTATATTGTCCTTTATTTTCAACTACAGTTGTCAGGGTACACAAAGTTGTGAAGAGAAAAGGGAAAATTTGGAAGTCGACCCAAAAAGTAAAAATTCTCAAGGGAGCTTCTGCCAAGGTCCATAAGAATAATGTCTATGCAACATTAGAATATTTTTTAATTGAAGGATTTCAAGGGGATGCTGGTGGTAAGTGATAAAATTTAATTTAAATACATTAAATTTGACTATTACAGCGATTTACAATTTGATTTGTAACACAGACATATTACTAGCATGATTAAAAAAACTAAATGTTTCTTTTTTCCTTTTACAATAGGGGAAGCTCGAATTATATGCAGGTATGTTGTATTGTTTTGTTTTTGTCTGTGGAAATTCCACAATTGGCGTAAGAATTTCGTTCTTGTATTGATTCTATATGATGTCTTGTTGCGCTTGATCTTTGGAAGGCCAATGGGTTTATCGGATGAGAATAGCTGTGTCCTTGCAATGGACGATGAGATTGCCAGTTTAGATATCCGTAGCTCCTTATGTTTACCTATTAGTATCATTGACTCTGGAAAGGTATGCCATTTTATTTATTTATTTGTTTCTTCTTTTTGTTACATTGGATTTCGTTTTTTACATGTAACTATTAATATATTTGGTGAATTTTGGACCTTTGACATTAGTGCATACATCTGGACAACATTGACTGGAATCGACAGTTAGAGAAGCAACGCCAAAAGGCTCCATCTATGATTGACTTATTGAATGCAAATGAAAGTCGAGAATTAGGGATTGTTGGGGTCAGTATAAATCAGCATTGTTTTTTGTTATGACGTGCTCAAAATAATAAAAAATTGATAGGGAATTCACAAATATTAGAATGTTATACTTCTCTTACACACACACACACACACACACACACATATATATAGATATAGCTATAGATAGATAGCTAGATACTTAGAGCACTGATGTTTTAATTGCTAGTTCTTTCTCTCCTTTTGAGCACATAAAGAGCAACTTTTGTTTCAGGTATTACCTTCTTATGCTGTTGCTGGACAAGTCCCTCCTGGAGAAATTGTCGCAGTTGTTCGGCCTGGTAGTTTTATTCCTTCTAGTTCTTTAAAGAACTTGGATCAGAAGTATATTGTCAAGGATAAGTTAGAGATGGTCATGGAAATTAAGTTCAATGGTGAAGCTGGGAATGTACAAAATTTTCAAGAAAGTTACCTGCAGCGTGTATCACCTTCTGATTGTAAAGGATTTCAAGGTGTATATATCTTTCCTTTGAGATGCAAGTACCCTCGCTTATTTGAGGTTGCCGGCACATACACATTTTCGTTTTATCTTGTAAGTGATGCAAAGGAATTTTTCTCCCCTTTCTCCTGTTGTGTAAGATAATATTATTTGTTTTCTTATGTTTTCTGATCATTTAACCTTATGTGATGAAATTTTGTACTTTAGACTGAGCCATGCGGTGAGATTCGTAAGAAGCAAGCGCAAGTGCAAGTTAATGCATCTTCTAAGATTGACAAGTGGAGTCTTTTTGGTACCAAAGGGATTTCAGAGTGCAGTATTAAGTAAGCTTTTATGGAATTATATAATTATTTTATGTTGATGAAGCTCCTGCGAAAGGCTGAGATAATTCACTCATCTGAATAGATGGTACATTTTGGGATATCATTCTCCTTAGGAGTGAAATCTAAATGAGAAAGTTAGAAGTAGGGAACAGGCCCACAAATATACAAGGTGCTGACAATTGTTTCAACAGAGGAGATCCATAATTTGCCTCTTTAGGTGTCTTTTATAAGGATCCAAAATTATTTTTCTCAGACCTATCTTTTTGCTACAGTACTTACACTCTACTTAGATTTTAGAGAGAGAGAGAGAGAGAGATAGAGTAAAAGCAATGTGACTGCATTCTCATTAGAAAATAAGGAGTTGGGAACAAGCCCAAGAAGAATAGAAGGTCCTATCCTTGTGCAACGAATGAGATGCATAATTCACTACCTTAGGTGTAGTTTTAGATGGACCGGAAAGCAAAATTTTTCTAGCTCAGGCCTAGCATTTAGTCCAGTACTTTATGCTTCAACTAGATTACAGAGAGAGACAGAGAGAGAGAGAGAGAGAGAGAGAGGTGGGTTGGAGAAGAGAAGTTGGGCACAATAAGCAATTCTAATCATCTTCAATGTACCATGCTTACCTTTGTCCCTAGGATGAAATTTCTTATTGTTGTAGAAGGAGCACTTTTTTCCTTTTAGCGTTTTCCCTATGAAGATGTTGATACTAATAATATATATGCTTAAGTGTTAACATTCTATTTTTCTTTTGTTCTCCTCTTTTTCTGATCAAATGGCCATTTTGCAGAGTTGGTTCATTCTTTCCACCTTTATCTATTGGATGCCGTGACATCTATGGTAATCGGACTTCGTTTACATCAATTCCAAGTGTACTGATTAAACTGAAAACTAGTAAAGCTTTGCTCCTACATGAAGAAAAGTGCAAGGCAAGCCTGTCAGCTAATAAATCGATCCTTAAACTTGAGGTATGATCTAGACTTAACCTTCGCCTTTCTTAATGCCATTCTAAAGAAGCAGGACCATATGGTAGTAAGAATAACGCTATACATACCTAGCACTCTCCTAAAATTACCATTCCAAATGATTTCGTCTTACTATGTGGCATTGACATGTAAATGATACTAAAAGTTATGTGTTAGTGGTTGATAGCGTGACATATCTCTTGGTTGAAAAATTTGGAATATTACTTTGGATGTGTAGCATACTCTAGTTACAATGTTAATGCCTCTTATCTGCCTTAATTGCTTGCTTGAATTTTCCTCTTCTTGTAGGATATTCTGATTGCAAGCGACAAGTTAGATATGATCAGGCCACATTACAAGGCCACCCTGGAGATATCTTCACTAGATGATGAATCGATGTTGGTGTCAATTCCATGCCAAGGTATAATTGCCATCTTAATGAATCTGTCTGTGAAGGCATAGATAATAGAACTTGATCCTATCTTCTCCGTCTCTCTCTCTTTTTTATATTTTTTTTCCCCACTAACACCACGATTGTACTTACGTGTTTGAATAATCAGTTACTCCGGGATCTTTAAATAATATCATTGCCCAACCATCAAATTGGGTAAATAACTTGTGTCAAGGCTCTGTAGTTGACAAACTCAAGTTAGAGGTATTATCCTTTTCATGGCTAGACTTGTGTTGCATGTTTCGATGTCTTATTTTTGTCATTGTAACAAATTAGTGTAATAAAGCAAACTTAAGTTAATCCTTCAACAAACGATATGGTATTACAATGTACAAATATTGGTAACATGATTTAACACTTTTGATAGCCTTATTCATATTAGTTGCTTTTTAAGCATGTTCTCAAGTGTTTCCCATTAGATTCCTTAGTATTTTTTTTCCTTTTGTCACTGTGCATTTCTCTTAAGCAGTGGTTCCTGTTGCCTATTGTGGGACCTGGTATTATGTAGTATTGTTCAAAAGTCAATCTAGTCCATCTAAAGCGATAGGTCGAATGCTATACAATTTTGATCGGTTTCGACAATTTAATTGTATTATTTTAGATTTATATTTTCAAAATTTAATTGGATTACATTGGTTATCAAATTCACAAGTAGCTTCAATTAAAGCCGATCCAATCCATTAAAAATAATAATAGAAAAAGTACTTGAAATATATATCAAACACTAATATCATATATTTATAGTTGATCTCAAAAGTTAAGAATATAGGTGTTTGTAAATTATATTTATTAAAGATGTTTTCTAAGGTCCAATATGATTAATATTTTATAAAATTGGATGGATTTGAATTAGATATTCATAATTTGTAATTGGATTTAGTTGTAGATTAGATCTGATTGGATTCTATCTAAAATTAGATATGGATTGGATTGAAATACTAGAATCCAATCTATAATTGTAAATAGATCTCAAAGTTAAGATCATTTTATGGATTAAAAATGCTACACATTGTTTCATCAATTATAATCTATGATAGCCATGTCAGAAGCCTAGAACTTAGTTTAGTGATTTTCTTTTGCTACTAGTATAGCTGGCAAAACATCATTTCAAACATTAAAATGCTTACTGCTCAGCCTATTAGCAATCAAATTGACATTCTTTCAAAGTTGGATGATAAAAACTTGGTAGGAGGTGATTTTAGTTATGCTTGCTAACCTGCTTACCTGATTCATTTGTTCCAGGCGTTTGATGCGTATGGTAATCATGTTAGGAAAGGGTTGGAGGTTGAACTCTTTCTCAATGGGTTTTGTTTCAAAGACCAAAAGAACTTAAAATGCAAGGTCAGAACTTTTGTAAACATGTTCTTTTATGAGAGCATGTATTGTAGTTTGGACTTACTCTGTTTTATTTCTCTCTATTTATTGCTTCTTTTATGAGTATGTGAATACACAAGTATTCATGAGCTCATTTCAGTTACATGGTGCTAATTGTTGGGTTTGATCTCAGTTATATGAAATGAAAGCTACTGATTTGGACAAACTAATATTTTTAACAACTGTGTTAATATCACTATTTAAGTTTATTTTGCCAACTTGATTTTATAGCTAATGGAAGTAAATGTGCTGAAGTGTTTAAACATTGAAATGGTTACATCAGTCCCATTTTATTTTATAATATCATGAAGCTAGTTTGTTGGTTCTTGTTGTTTATCTGTCATTCAGGATGATGAACTTATAAATTTTAGTTGCAATTTGAGCCTTTGTTGCATGATAAGATTGGCCACATGACCCAAATTATATGACAACAAAGTTTTCAAATGTAGGTGGATAATTATGGATGCATAGACCTTGGTGGCCGCTTGAAAGTAACTGCTGGCTATGGACAAAATGGTATGCACTTTTGTCTAACAGCGATTTCCCTTAAAAATTTGTGTTTGTCCATGCATAAAAAAAAAAAAAAAAAAAAAAGAATAAATGAAAGAAAGCAAATAAAGAAAATATTTAGTTGGGAATTAAAACAGTGGGCTTCTTGGTTTATAAATTCTATCACGCTAATTTCATTATATGCGATGGAAATTTATAAAAGATTTCTAGGATCTAAAACAGAAAAAATAAAACAAATAAGGGAAAGAATCATTACAATTAAACCCATATAATATCCTAGCATAAATAAAAGATATGAAATCAATCAATTTGATTTTACCTTCCAACACTTCCCCTCAAGCTAGTGAATGGATGTCTGTCATTCCTAGCTTGGAAGTTAATAACTCAAAAACAGGTTTCAGTATTGCTTTGGTCAGAATGTCTGTCTCTTGAGCTGGAGATGGGATATAGGTCAGCCTAATGTCTTCTTCTTCAATCTCTTTCTTGATAAAATTTCGGTCTATTCTTACATGCTTCATCCTATCATGTTGAACTAGATTATGAACAATACTAATAGCAGATTTATTGTCGCTATAAAGAATAGTAGGTTTGTTTACAATCAATTGTAAGTCCTCAACGATTCTCTCTAGCTAAATCAGCTCACAAATCCCTTGAGCAATTGCCCTAAACTCAGCCTCAACATTACTTCGTGCAACAACTGACTGTTTCTTCCTTCGCCAGGTTACCAATTTACCCCACAGTTTTGTACAGAAACCTGAAGAACAATGGCTATCATCAAGTGAACCTACCTAATCTACATCAGCAAAACCAATTATCCCTCTACTTTCATGTTTTCGAAATAACAACCCCGTTTCGGTGTCCCTTTTAAGTATCTCAGAATATGTATAGCTGCATTGAGGTGTATTTGACTAGGAACATGCATATATTGGCTTATTACACTCATAACATAAGCAAGATCCGGTCGAGTAAAAGACAAATAGATCAATCTCCCTACCAACCTTTGGTATCTCCCTCTATCAGCTAAAACATCATCATCCTTGCACTTCCAATTTCTCTACAACGGTGTACTAGCAGGTTTGCACCCTAAAATTCCTGTTTCTTTTAAAGATCGAGAGTCATTTTCTTTGAGAGATAAATATTCCTTATTTGCTTCTTGCTGTCTCCATGCCAAGAAAATATCTCATAGTGTCCAGCTTTTTAACCTCAAATTCTACCTCCAACTGTTGTTTAAGGTTCATCATCTCCACACTATCAATACCAGTTATGATGATGTCATGTACATACATAAGTAATACTGATTTCTTACTATTAGGACCAATTTTTATGAACAAAGTATGTTCTGCCTGACTTTGTTGATATATTAGTTTAGTAAGTGTTATACCAAACCTTGTGAACCACGCTCTCGGTGACTGCTTTAAACCATATAGAGATTTTTTTAATCTACAAACCCTCTAAATGTCACCTTTATCTTCAAATCCAGGTGGCATCCTCATATATACCTCTTCCTTAAGTTCGCCATTCAAAAAAACATTTTTTATATCTAGTTGTATAAGCTTCTAATCAAGGTTCATTGCGATCGACAATAACACCCGTATAGAGTTTAGTTTTGCTACAGGAGCAAAGTCTCTCATAGTCAATTCCATAGGCTTGTGGAAAGTGCTGTACTACCAAAGTTGCTTTGTACCTCTTGATGCTTCCATAGGCTTTATACTTGATAGTAAAAATCCATCTGCATCCTGCAGTCTTCTTATTTCTTGGTAAATCCACAACATCCCAAGTTTTATGGTGTACCAAAGCCCTCATTTTCTCATGAATTGCTATGCTCCTTTCGGATCTTTTAAGGCTTCTTGAATATCTTTGGGTACTCTCACTTCATTGACTGCTATAATAAAGGCTCGAAAGCTCGAATATAGACAAGAATAAGTTAAAAAACTAGAAATAGGATGTTTGGTACAAGACCTTACCTCTTTTCTAAGAGTAATAGGAAGATCCAAGGCATTCTTTTCCATGTCTTCAGAACCTTTCTCTGGTTTAGACGTCTAACGGATTTGAGTAATTGGCTTGGGTCTTCTGGAATAGACTATAATCGATTTCTCTCTCCCTACATTAGTTACTGACTCAGGTTCAGGTAAAGTTATAGGTGCATAGTATTCTTCAGGTTGGGTATGGACTAAGGGTTCTATTGTAGGAATAAATGTTGTTTCAAAGTTGAGTTCAGGTAGAGAATTTGGTATTGATATTGTAGGATCCCAATGTTGCTTGTCACCCATATGTGGATCCTGTTGAAGAGATGCATTGGGGTAATAAGACTAGTCCTCCAAGAAAGAAACATCTAAGGTCACAAAAAATTTCCTGGCAGATGGATAATAGCATCTGTATCCTTGTTGAGTAGGTGAATATCCAACAAAATACATTGTAATGTAAAGAGATTTTTATATTTCTTGAATAATGAAAACTCTGTATACAAGGGGTCTTTATATAGTACAAAGCTAACCCTAAT
>JANKKB010029933.1:2030-36017 GCA_026225775.1 Bursera palmeri | reverse complement strand
ACATTAATAGCACTTAAAGTGTAAAAACAATGATTTAAACTCTTAATAAACATACACTTTTAAGTGCTAATCAGTTTTGTATCCATTAATCAAAGATATATTATAGCTACTTAATATCTCAAGTCAACGTACCATCAAGTAAACAGTAAAATAAAATTTATAAAATTTAAAATAATAAATATTAATTTATTTATTTTATCATTTATTTAATATTATATTAACTTAAAATATAAATTTTATACTCGTAATCTTACTCTATAATTCTATAATAATATCTAAAAATATATTTTAGGGACACTCTAAAGAATCTATGGTATCATTATAAATATACAAATCAAAATTGTGAAAGCCTATAAATATATATACCTCGTTGAGACGTGAGGTGATTGCATTTTATTGCTTAAGGATACGACCTCTAAATATTTTTTAATCAATTTCTTCTCTTTTTAGTTTTTTTTTTTTATTTTTTAAAATTAAATTAATGAATCAAATCAAAAGATGACGTTTGAATTTTGAGTCATGTGCAAAAAATTTAGATATTATAACCTTCTGTTTGATGTTCGATATACTAGACAATATCTAATAACATATGAAAATATGTATTGAGCATCGACAATGTTCGTCAAAGGTCGGATGATGTCTGGCAATGTCGACATATACCATTAAATGTTTGATGGATTATGATGTCGAAATTTTTTAAAATTAGATTAACTTTCAATGAGATATACTAATTTGAGTTATTTTTGCAAACACTTTATTTATATATTTACCTTTTTAAAGTAAAACATGTATGAAAAATTGATCTTTGAAATTAGAATTAAATTTGATGGATTCCTAATAAGTAACAATAAATATGTTGCCGATGAAATTTCTCCTCTTCCATGCTTGTTATCCTTAATTCTTTAAATAAAATTGTTTTGTCATTATAAAAAATCTCAAAGTAAAAAGCATTTAGTGATTATAAATTTAAAATTCTATATCGTTCATGACATATCTCATATGAAAAATCTTTAAATCATATCAAATTAAGGTTTGAATAAAATTAAAAAGAAATTTATGTAAGTGGAGCCTAAAAAAAGTTAGATACAAACTTTATTACTTTATATTGAATATTTAATGATATTTAATGAGAATAAATTTGTAATTAAAAAACTACTAATAAAATAGGATACCTTTAATTCAATATGAGACTGTACCGTGTTCATGTTGTCTTGCTATATGATTCAGTGCTTCTCTGTGAACTGTATTACATTAGAGAAGTGCAAAAGAGAGTCCAGATTAACTTTACCTTAGCAGAAAACAAGGTACTCTTGTGAGACACAGCCTCTCCACAATTCTTGTACATCAATTTATGCGCCTTGAAATTGAAAATTCACCATTATCAAACCACATCTTAGGTTACAATATGTAATCTCCTATTTAAGAGCACTCAAGTTATAAGAGTACTTGTGTATTGAGAAGCTTTGAAAGGGTCTTTACCTTGCTGCTCCATAACTTGGTTAATTAAACACCTGCACAACAAATGAATAAATACCAAGTCTTTGGTCAAAGATAAAGGCTACTTAATGCTATAACTTGAAGTTAGCATACTTCTTGAAGCAACTGCTTTTACAAGATTCATATATCTGTATATATATATATATATATATATATTGTATGATTCAACATATCTGAGTTGAAAGTTTTGGAGCTCGTGTCACTTTCTTAAGATATCGACTCCAAATATGCTCTTTGTTCCGTTTTCAACTCCAAAAACACATTTATCTCCAGGTTGAATACTATTTGCCTTGCAAAACGCTTCCCAACCAGTTGCCAGAATTTTGAATCCAGATGTTTCATGGTAGAGAACTGGCCACATTCTCATATCTGGATCTCGGAGGACCACCACTTTCCTTGCCTTTTTACATCTTTGAGTGGATGATGTTGGCAATGACAAGCATGTTGGTAACTCCTGCATTAGTATAACAAACAGATGAAATTATTCACTTCTTTAGAACATACACAATTAATGTAACTCGCACCAAGTACCATCTACATAAGAGCAAAACGGTACCACCTTCTTGTTGAAGTTTATCGTCAGGTAAATAACTGTTATATATCTTTCCTAGGTCAGTAATATAACTTCTCCAACTTCTTAGATCTAAACAAGTGACTGGATTGTAATACTTTTTGTCTAAAAAATGTAGATGATACTTTATTATTCTAACTCCATTAGTTACTTAAATTAACAAAGCATAAATTAAGAATTTAACTTCATTTTCCTAAACATTAAAAAAAAAAAAAGAAAGAAAAAAGAAAAGATCTAAAGTTTACTTTCAATCATAGATTAAACCAAAAGTTTAAAATTAGAATAAAGAGTAAGTGTTTCTGACAATCGAAATATATTTCACTCTTTGCATTGTGTTTTCAACTAAATGGTATTGATGCCATATAATTACCAGATGCAATGCATCCCTGAAATAAAAGGACAAAATTTAGACGGTTGAAAGCATTATGAAAATAAAGACAAAAAATAGGAGTATTGTATGACCACAGATCAGCATAATATTATAAAGCGGTCAGTGCAGAAAAATTTTGGTGTAAAACCAGCTTTGAAGTCTGGAATAGGGACAGTAACGATAAATACTTGAACTCTACAAAGGTGATGGTTGATGAATAACATACTAGAAAAGATTGACTGCTTGATGCTATTACACAAGAGAAACTGGCTGCAATTGGTGAAGAAATAGGAACTATATCAAGGGTTCCAGTTTTTGCCGAACAAATTGCTTTTTCTCTTACTTTCACATCAGAACTCTTGGCACAGTCTGCCTTCATGACCTGTTGCAACTTTCCTGCATTTCGATGCATGTTCATATTTAGACAGAATATAGCAGTCTATATACATTCAAAATAAAAAAAAGCGGACAGCAAATCTGTTTCAGCTAAATAAGATAAGTTCAAAAGCAAGTTTGACCATAGATGTCTTGAATAGTCTCGTCATCACTGCACAATTCTGGAGCAATCTGTTGAGTCTCTTGTTTAACCATATTGCTTCGTCCTGTTTAGTATAGCACTTAATTTCAGGTGAATAGATATACAGTATAAGATTATCAAGGGAAGGGACTTTTACTATATCCAAACAATGGAACTGAAGCATTTGTAAAAAGAGAAGCTCCATCAACAAAAATGCACAATAACAAAGCAACCAGGAGGACCAACTTACCCAAATGGATAGCAACAGGAACATTAGTCTTCCCACACTTTCCATTTAACTTCAGTTGGGCACTCTGAATACCATCACCGAGGGAAGTAGATTCCTTTGTAGATAACATTAGCAGATCAATTCGTGACTCCAATTCTGCAGAAATTTTATGATTAACTCAATTCGTATGACCATGCTGATATAAACAGATCCAATCAATAAATCTTGTGAAGGAAAAACCCAATAATAGAAAGAAGCAACTAACTGAGTTGTGCTTTGCCTTCTTCCTCAGCAATAGGGCATCTTTTGAATATACCATTTGAACTATTAGAGCTGTTCCCTCCATTTTTTTCAGATTCAGCTGCAGTTGTTAGGAGATGCTCAGCAATGTTGCCGTTGCAAGAAATTTTATCGGAAACAATTTCTATTTTATCCATCGTATGAAAAGTATTATTCTCCTCCACCATTTCAAAGACATATGCATCACAAGGTAAAGCTCTTTCTGCTACCCCTTCATCCACTGGATCGTTGTTCACTAAGAGATCTTTAATTTGAGGTAGCACTGATGCATCACAAGGTACAACTCTATTTCCTACCTCTTCATCCACTTGATCCTTGTTAACTAAGCGATCTCCAATTTGAGGTACTACTGATGCATTGCAAGGTACGACTCTTTTTGCTACCTCTTCATCCACTGGAACCTTGTTGACTACGCGATCTTCAATTTGAAGTATCACTGATGCATCAGCATGATGAGGATATCTTTCATCTCCAACTGTGATTTTTTTCCTTGTATCAGTCCCGGAGTTGTTTTCAAACATTTCAAAGTAGGACAAATCCAACACAGGGCATCTGTCTTCCCTTGCTTCATCTACTAAATCTCTATCAATCATGTAGTATGGCTCTTCAAGGCATTTTGCTTTTGGTACAGCTTGAGGCCTTCCACTGCAGTCATGATTCAAGGCAGCTAAGATAATTAATTTTTCCAGATCATTCTCCTCACACTGGCTCTGACTAGTTTCAACATCTGCACCAGAAATAATAGATGTGCTTGACCCCTGTTTGTTTATCGAATCTCTATCAGTTAAAAGGCATTGACTACCTTTGGCAGTGCACTTTTCAGTAGCTCTAGCTCTTTTCCTCTGATTTCTGTCCTCAGAAAAATCTATCTTCTCACATGCAGTTTTTTTGTAGATCCTCACAAAAAAGTGCGATCCTATGATGTAATCAAATACAAGAAGATCACCAATTTCTAGCTTGTGGTGCAGTGAAAATGCATACCATCCTTGTCGCAAAGCAAATGAGCCATTCAGATTGGATACTGTCACTTCCCACCGGCACCCGCTGGAATCCTCAAGAATAGTTCTTTTATCAATCAGTGCAGAAACAGTAGGAGCAAATTTAGGAGGCAACAACTGTGAAGAAATGGCATGGTTAGAAGAGACGTGCATTGTTAATCAAGACAAAAATTGAAGAAGCCTCTAGTCAGAATGAAACATGCTGTTACTAAGGATACGCTAAACATAGGATGACAAAATCATGGAGGAACCTTAACACCACAAAATACACATCATTATTTATAAAATATAAAGTTATTGCCACTAACAAAATGAAAAGTGAAATATTGAAAGCAAGTCCTCTTGCATTCTTTTACCTCATATGGATTGTTTCTGTACATCCATGCAAAGTTAATACGTATTTCAATGGTTTTCTAGCAATAACTCAACATCAAAATAGCCTTAGCAAGGAGAAGCAGAACAAACAGAATTATGAGAAATGCAGCTATATCATATACGGACTAGTCATAATCCAGTTGCACCAAGCAGTCATATTGCAGTAGTGCAGCCTAATCTCTATGGGGACAGCCAACACTAAAGCTGCAGGATTAGGATGACACTAGCACCTTGCCACACAAATTTTTTTCTTTAACAAAACGGGAAATTCTTTGTTTTTATAGTATAATGCAATTTACTACAGCGAGAACATGGATTGTTACTCCTAAATAATGATTTGGCAGTGTAATGTTAAAAGCACAGTCTCAGGAACTCCCTATGGTAGTTCTCAAGAATCCACATCATGATATGGAATTCTGATTTCATAGAACAGATAAAATAGAAAAATTGGCCCTCATCATGCAATTTATCATAGATTAAATATAGAGTTAATTACTCATAAACTATACGATAACATAAAGAACATGCAAAGTGCAGATTCAATTCAAATAGGTGAGCAAAACAAGAGCTGCTTGACAACCAATGGTAATAATCCTTGGTCTGTTGATCAATATTTGGCATTGTTGAAAGATATCCAAATGGAGCCACCACATGTGTCATTATAAGAGATTTTTTCATGCGACCTCCCATACGAAAAAAAAAGAGTGAAGGAAAAAGAAAAAGAAAAAGAAAAGCCAAATCTGTCATCAGCTAAAGCACATGAAAAGCTGCCATTCATTAAGAATGAACATAATTTTCATATAGAAAGGCAGAAATACTCTGAATTGTAAGAGAAAACACACAAATACACAGCAAATAATCAACAATAAGGAAAAAAATGAATTATTTATCAATAAATCTTTCAGTGTTACTCTAAGCTAATAGAGTAGTTAAAGAAATTATAAAATTATAGCCTCATAGATATAGAAGGGGAAAAGAAAAATGGCTAATGAACATATAGTGTAACTCAAAGAGGAAGAAATTTTGCAGTGTAATCATACCAAAACTTTATTATAGTGATCTCCTATCATGATTTTGAAGAAAGAGGTAACAAGAGAAGATAAGTTTGTCTTCTTCCTGTGAACCAGTAGGCATTTTCGAGTACAATCAGAACAAGCTGTTGTATAGCAGCTCATCTTTACTCCCAGTTGATTGCCCTTTCCCCTGCAATACCTTACGCCTTTGTATGACAGAAGAAATCTGTTAAAATTAGATGGAAAACAGAATCTTTTGTATAACAGTTGATTGCCCTCCCAAAACTTTTTAATTTGTTTTCCTTTCGAAATTAATACTTCTCAAAGCTTTCCTGCAGATTTATAACTCAGTTGAAACTGATTAAGCATTCAAAGGTATCAGGAACTCCCAACTTTCATGCGTTAAAAAGAACTGATTTTTTCCTTCAGTTATGGTATAAAATCACATAGAAAACTCGGTAGATGAACGTTTGTTTTGAAATTACTCTCGTGAGAAAAGAAAGCGTAGGACACACGCAAAATTCAGGTTTACATACCCGTACCTGTAAGCTTAATAATTCTCATCAACCTAAGTAGCCAAAAACTCCATCCCGGAAAATCTTTTTTCTTCCAGAGAAACAGACAGATATACTTGCAAATAGTAGTGGCAGAAAGGTTCAAGTAGTAGTAGGTAGGAATGCAGAACTCTAGATTCAATGCGCTATTAATTATGCAGAAAGGTTAAACATTAAGTGGATCGTCCTCAAACGAGGAAGAGAGATTACCAAGTGCAAGTCATAAAACCCTTACTCTTTATAACACTCCACCTCTCCTCTCTTTCGCTTCCATGTTTTTCTTGTTTCCGCTTTTCAGTCTCGGTGACAGTCTGACACTGACACGATGATTCTATCAGCAGTGACTGATTGGCTGCTCTTTATTAAATTCAAACTTACTGCGATGTCTTTTCGTTTCAAGAAATAAAGAGCTAAGTATGGGCTACACTACACTAGACTCATGCTTCATGCTTTGTGTTCCATGAGAGTCTGAGACGTGTACTATTTATAAGCAAAAATTATTAAGTTATTTATTTCATTAATATAATTATTTAAATTTCATGAATTGGTATAATTCAATTTTACTAAGATAATTTTCTTCTTCTTTTTAATAAAAATTGGTAAAAATGAAGAAGAGAGAGAGAGAGAATTGCATTTCTGATTGGCATTGTTGCTCCAGCAAAATCTTGAATGGTACAAACAAAGTAGAAAAAGAGGCGCCAAAGATAAGTTTGCTATTCTTGGATTTTAGTTATAGCGTCTGGCTTGACAATAAATATAAATCTTGATCCGTGAATATGCTTCGGAAAAAAAATTTTCGACTATGTAAAGGCTACTATGTTGCATGTTCTACGAGTCTCATTCGGCTCGTGCTCCCATTACACCTTGCCACTGCCTCAAAAAACAAACTATTTCACAAATTGGTGTTTGGATCCACATTCTTATAACAATGAACTCTAACCATTCAGATGATTTCAATACTGGGATCTACACCATTAGTTGCAGACACTTGATTCTGTTCCTTGACCACCATTGCTCTCAGCTTCAGAAACCACCTTACAAAGTCCAAAACATAGTCATACAAGCTAAGAGCAATGTAGAGACCGATGCCACCAATGATCCCATTTGCTATAGAATACGTTAGTGGCATGAGAAGAATTGTAGCAAAAGCTGGCACTGCTTCCTTCATGTTCTCCCAGTTGATATCCTTTACCACTTTCATCATCATCACCCCAACCATCACCAGTGAAGGCCCAATGGCCCATGGAGGAACATTAGTTAACAGAGGAGTGAAAAATAATGATAGGAAGAAATAGAACCCAACAATCAGAGCCGTTAATCCTGTTCGACCCCCTTCTCTGATCCCTGCTGAGGATTCTATGTATGATGCAATTGGAGAAACTCCTAGTGCAGACCCCATAATGGTGGAGCTAGCATCAACCATGTATGCCAAATACTCCCCTTCAAAATTTCCTTGATCATTAACAAAACCACCAATTTCTGCCATAGTGTACAATGTGCCTGTTGTGGCAAGCACATCAACATATAGCAAAGTTGCTAAAGCCACCCAGACTTCACTCCTGTTGAAGTTAGAAAAACTAATAGCCCCAGCTGTGGATTGGATTTTGTGAAAATCTACTACCTTCTTGAAGTAATTGTAATTAGCATCACCAAGTGCAGTATAAGGAAAATATGTGACAGCAGTGCCTCTAATCCATGATATTAATGTCACAAATAAAATACCATAGATCATGCTACCTTTAATCTCCTTCATCAACCCATAGCAAGTGATTAAGAACCCAACCAGACCAATCCAAAATGTTGGGCTCCTCATTTTTCCGCCCAGGCATGCACCGGTAACCGGGTCAATATCTGTACAAGCCGTGATGGTCACTAATGTGGATGGATCAGGCCCAATAAGGCCCACACCCTGATGAACTTGCAACCCAACAAAGGCAATAAACAGCCCAATGCCTACCGCACAAGCAAGTCGGACTGGTTGGGGTATAAGCCTAGCAAGCTTTGCGCGAAGCCCAAAAGCAGCTATAGCAAGAAATGCACAGCCCTCGACCAGCACAATAGCCATTGCAGTTTGATACGAGATGGCCCCGGATCCATGGAACCCAACTAAGTTATAGGCCAAGTAAGCATTTGGTCCCATACCTGGAGCCAAGCCCAGTGGCAGGTTGGCTAGAATTCCCATAGCGAATGACCCGATCATAGACGACAAAATAGTGGCAACAATGAGGTCGTTCTTGGTATTTGCAAGGCAGTTTTGGTAACCGACGTTTGACTTCAACATGCAGTCAGGGCTAGCAGCCGTTGCGTTCACCGGAACTGAGCAGTCAGCGACGGAGCATGTGCCACCAGAGTCAGCAAGGATGGTGGCGTTAACAGTGATGATATAAGCCATAGTAAGGAAAGTGGCAGTACCAGCTCGTAGCTCCTTGGTGAAGCAAGTTTTTCGACCTTCTAGCTTGAAGTACTTGCCAACCATGCTCTTTGACACTGCATCGTTCAGAGCTTTCTCCATCTCTGTCCAGGTTCTTGCAAGTCTTCTGCACAACCCAGTTCCCATTTTTGGACATAACTCACCTCCCATCTCTACTTGCAGGCGTTTCTGTTTTTCTCTAATTTGTTTAGTAACGGATTATATGGAGTGATGAACAGAATCTTGATAGATTTTATAGGACAAATGTGAATTTAGACAAGAGCTTCAGATAGTTGAAGCATTTTTTGACTGAATAAGAATGGGGTTGGTATGGAACTCCCATTAGTGTTTTGCAAATATAAGAGCACTTCATTACCTGGCTTTTCCGCTTATTTTATTCACACAAAAGGTAAAACCATATATTAAGCCAAAGAATTTTAATTAAGATTCGACTAATCGATTGGACTATATGACTACTATCCTCATCTGTCAGTGTAATGTTAAACTAGCTATTAAATATACCCAGAAAAATGACAAGAGAGGTACTGCTGCTACTGCATCCTTTTAATCACTATTTGCTATCTTCACACACGTCAACATCTTCTTTTATATCATCAAGCTTTAAGTAACACTAATTAACTACCATTTAAACCAAATTAAAAAGAGTAATATCACGAGCTCTAATTGTATGTAAAAGTTTTTGAGTATAATGGAATAGTCTACTTGTATACATCAAGTATATATCTTAGTTTAATGCACGGATGGAGTATTTAATATTAATTATGGTTTGGTACGCCGTCTTTGTTTAAAACTGATGAAGCTTTTGAAACTTTTGACGCAGAGTCGTCGGTCATGGGCGTGCTTGTGCTTTGGTTTGTTACACTTCCACCAATTGTTGATATGTATGGATCAACGTTTGCATATTCAATGGGTCCAATGTAACAAATATTTAAAGTGCTAACTATAGGTTAGCCATACACTAAATATGGCGAACAAAATTTAAAAGAAATAAGAATAATTTAAACCCACTAGGTTCTGCTAGCTTTACTCCATTAAGAGTTCCTTGAGAATTATTTCTTTATAAGAGTAGCTCGAAGATTCCAAATTGAAAATCTTTGAATGATCCAATATTATTTTGGTAGGTACAACTCGCTATTCAAAGGAATATATTAAAATTGCAGTGTGGACCATTGTACAGTATGTGAAGCATCTAAGCCAATTCTACACTCACAAGTATTGTTTGATATCTAAAATGGTGCGTATTGTATAGTATAGGATCTATAGATATATATAATTATAAAAAATTTCATGAGCAAATTATGCCAAGTAGAGCAATGATCACTCGCAAGCAATAATCAACTTCTCTTCTTCATATTTGAATTTTTGTTTTTTGCTGGGTTATTATATAGAAGGTGATAAACTAATCATGTATGGAGGATCCTCGTCGTACCAGAAAAATATATGGGCACATGCACTTTGATCTGTTCAAAAACTTTTCATTCTTCCTCGTTACTTGTAAGATTCCATTTGACACAGTTTTGATAGGGAGCAAAGCTTTTCATTTCTTTTTAGCTAGCTAGATTAATTAAATAAGAGAAGCTATAGTCCTGGAGTTGCGCATGCTGATGCCTGTCGATTGCCGGTAGCGACTTTGATTAAAAATATAAACTTATAGGCATCAAAAATAGATATATTTTTCAGCTTTGTATACCTTGCAGAGATGGAAATATAGCAACAAGAAGCATATATATTGGTAATGCTACATAGATTTTATCAATTTTAAGTTGTTAGTCAGCAATTTTTAGATAGATATTGGATGACTTTTAGAATGATAGGCATATTATACAAATCTTAGTGGTGCATGCGTGAAAGAGAAGGAATTTTAATTTTTTTTTAATGCATGTTGAAACCTGAAGGTGCAGGGAGTTCATCTTTTTAGAGACAAAATGGAAGTGGAAAAGTAGCAAAAACAACTGAAAAGGGAAAAAGTGTTGCGTTAGCAGTGCTAGGTTTTGGCATTTACTTAAGAGAGGTAAGAACCCTAACAAATATTTAAGCTAAAGTTAATGGGCAACAGGCCGAAGAGAGATTAGAAGTCACAAAGGCAGGCTCTTCTTTTAAGGTTGTGATAAATTTTGTATATATACATGTTCTTCTTCATCATTTCATCCATTGTTGTATGATCTGCATTCTGCAGTGAGATTATGGTCAAGGCCTTGGACATCATAGCTTATAATTAAGGCATGTTATTAACTGACTTAGTTGATATTTTTTGAACTATGATTAGTCATATATATGCTGTAAAATTTGGTCTCTTAATGTCAGTTTCCACTCTATATGGCAAATAATTGATTACATGATTGAGTTGACTCCCTCTAAATGTGGCTTAGGAGGCGGTAAGCTAAGTGGGAATAACATGACTTTTCATGAGTACATTAGCATATATCACAGATCTCAGTAGGGAAATAACAAAAATGATGATAACTTTTAACCCTTTCATACCTTATTAATTTGTAATTACTATATGAACAATGCCTCTCAAAAGGGCGCCATACGATCTTGAAAAAGTACTTCTTAGAACTTATCATGCCTTTAATTGTCTGCAAATATGATTTTTAAGGGAGACTATTGTAAATTAAAATTGATTGCAACGTTTCTATAAACAAGGAGGGATTAGACGTGAGAAATTTAAGATTATATTAAAGCTTTAATCAATATTTTTTCAAAACCCCCGACAAATTACATTGTTCCTTACTTTTTTTTTTCTTTTTGCCATTATTTAATTTTAATCAATTGTTTTAGGTTTGAAAGGCATATTATATTTGACTTGTCACTTGTGTTTGCTTTGCAAGTTGTCTGATATCACTTGGTAACTACAGGAAAGTTAATTAATATTCGAAAAGGATTATGATGAACCCCAATGCAGGAAGTCGATAATGAGCAAAAAAAAAAAACTCTTCATACATGCTTCGATGGCATAAACTACTCGTCATTGACATATGTAAAGAAGAAACGACAAGTCTTTTGTATATGTGCAGTTAAAAAAAGACATTATCAAATTAAATGACATGACTACTTCATCACGATAATCGTCGTACTTTGCAACTAACGAGCATAAGCATACACTACTTGCAAATGCTAGCATAACAGCAAGATAATTACAATTTGGAGTAGTGGTCTCAAGTCTCAAGCTTTAGATTTAGGTCTTCAAGGTGCCATGTGGCCCATGTCCATGTCCTCGACAAAAGTAGAAAAGAATCGGAATTGAAGCAGCGTGAAGTGATTAGAATTTAGAAATTTGAATAGTTCCAACCGAATCATAGAAATACATATTGTAATAGTTGGGAGTGTTAATGATGGGTGTTCGAGTATCTGGTTCCTGAATAATTAAGTGGGGAATAAGGAAGGAATTTAATAGCGATTAGCTAATTATGTTCCATCATGTAATGCATCAGCAAGGCATGCACGGCGAATAATATTAATGGATTAGGCCATTGATGGAGGGAACCCAAATCTAGAGATCACTATTGTGAGGCACTCTGAAAGGAAACGCGTGCATGAGGGGTACACATTATGTTTCATTTTCGCACAAATATTAAACCACTATTGTGAGGCACTCTGAAAGGAAACGCGTGCATGAGGGGTTCACATTATGTTTCATTTTCGCACAAATATTAAACCACAGCTTCTGTATCTTTATATACTTGAGTAGTGGTCATGAAAGCCTGAGGAGATGTTTGTCTAAGTGTTAATGGATCTTTATTAATGAAATATCATGAATACATGATCAAAGAAGTATGGTGACGCTTATAGATGCACTTAATAAGCACGTGAAACTTGGCATAGTTTCTCTGTGTTTCTCACTAGGGCATCCAATGTTACTGCATATATGCGTGTGATAGATTCTTGACATTAATTAAAGCTCGACTTCTATCTATCATTCTCCCTAAAACTGAAATAAGACCAGTGATGATGCCGCAACTCCTAAAACACAAAGGAAAATTCATAAAGAAATTCGCGTTAGCTAGATAAACGAACTTCCTTTTATTCTTTAAACGACTAGTCATCCCTGCTTAGCTAACAAACGACGTGTCGTACATATTCAAATGTTATGCCCTGAGGGCCCGAGCATTGTCTTAAATCAGTGCTGATGTTTCCACCTATGGTAGTAGCAAAGTATTAGTGCTACTTTTTTTTTTTTTATGATTCTAGTTGCATCTCTACTAGTATGAATTAAAGAAGAGGGAAATTTCGAATATCAAATCTTCAACGGGCACATCATCTGATAAAAAAAAAGAATCAAAACAATAAGAATATAATTAAAATAGCCTTTAAAAGCATGACACACTTATATAAAGCACTGGATAAATATAACTTAAGTATCAGATTTTCGGTCGATCCCACACAAGGTTGGATATTACAACTGAAATCAACAAAACTTTTACTCACATTTAACCACTCCAGACTATTTTATGGTTAAATTCTTGATTTTCTTTTTGCCTCTTTTTTTCAAACTAGTTTCAGGTCCTTCTGCCTCTTCAGCCTTCTGCTCTGCCTCCAATATGGCCAACTGCAGGGTGGTACAAGTATAAAAGGAACAAAAATGATCCATGTTAAGTGCGAACTGAACAACGCTTTGACATAAGCCTTCCGTGAACCTTGCAACACAAAAGTAAAAAGTTTACCTCATCAAGAATTGGTTTAAGCTCCCTGTACCGAGCTTCAGCAAGATCAAAACCATCCTTTCGAAGCTCCTGACATTGCACAACATTACATAACACACATGTTAGGACTTCATAAGTGCCTTTATTTACAAATTCATATAACAAATAGAGGTGGGAAAATTTAAGACCACTAGAGGATTTTTTTAACAATTGTCAGTAAAATGATGCTTGCTAGGGTGTTAGATTATCCTGGCTTATTATGTTGAAAGTATTCTTATACATGTAAGCCAAACTGGCTAACTTATAGAGACATATGGCCAATACAAACATTAATCTATTGATGAATGAACCATAGATCCCAGGGTGATCATACATCCCAAAAATCAGACCAATATGAGATCTAATATAGCTAAAATTGTACTTCCTCCCACATTAATCTCTGGTCCATATCTTTCCCTACTCAAGGTTTCACTGTAAACAGGATATTATCACTAGTGTAATAAATTTTCGTACTGCAGCAGCTTTTTGGCAAACCAACCCCAACCACAGACCCCCCACGCCGCTATAGGTTAAACAAATCAAACAAGTATAGGTTGAAGACTCAAGAAGAAAATCTATAGAGCCGATAGCCAAATTTAGCCTAATACCATTACCAATTTAAGTGTATAAATTAAAAATAAGTATCCTTAAAAGCTTTCGAGATTGAAGCCCAAAAGAAAATAAGAAGATGAACTTTGTCCCACAAAACATTAATATCTTCCTCATGAGTATCTTAAGAAATTCTTCTATTTCTTTCTTGCCTTATCTCCAAAATAACATTGGTTTGATGTCAAATCTATTTAATTCAAAAACATAATATAACAAAAATTTTCTGTTTCCACATTTGCCCACACACACAAACCAGTTTAAGTGAACCAAACTTAAATTAGGAAGCTTAATTTATCTCAATTGCAAGTGATTCGGAATCAACTTTAGATTTTAGAGTCTCTAATGCATGCAGGAAATCTACCAATTACCTGATTAAAAAGATTTTGATCATTACTTATAATTGAAATGAACCAAAAAAAAAAAAAAAAAAGACCTTTCCAGTATGTTGAGTATGTTNATTTTGATCATTACTTATAATTGAAATGAACCAAAAAAAAAAAAAAAAGACCTTTCCAGTATGTTGAGTATGTTCATGGGCTGCCATTTGCCAGTACAGACAAGTGCGCCTATAGAAGTCCTTCAAAGATTCTCCTGGCTTCACAAAGAAACATGAGGCAAACTATCAGTTGACAGAATGAATGGGTAATCCAAAGAACTTCTAGAAGTCTGAAGCTGATGTTTGTCAACAATGCAAGTTAAGCCACAGTAAAAAGCTAATATTTTAGGAGCTCATGTGAAAGTACCATAGGTGTTCTTTGTGAGTCTGATAGGCCAAGATTGGCTCTGATCAGCTCTATCCTGGCCCGTTTTTCTTTTCTTCGAAGTGTCTTTCCCTGGCCCTTTATTAAAGCAACAGCATCTCCCATTTGAAGAGAACCAGAACCAGAACCAGAATTTACCTGCACACAAATTAGAGCACATAAAGTCAGATAAATAGGAACAAGTTCACAATTTTATTAAATGCACTTTGCATAGTATAAAGTAACTCCTCTTTCATCAGACTAATGTTGTTTAAGATTTATGGTTTAGGGTTTATCATTATCATTCTCTTTGAAATTTTAAGTTCCTTCATGGTTCAGAGTTCCGACCATATTATAAACTTTATGGACAAAATATTCAAGTAGAACTTCTACGTATCCTATTCTAGTATAATCCATTTTTTCAAAAATAAGTTTAGCTCCCAAATAGCATTAAACCGCACATATAGAAGATAAGATATTTGAGAATTCCAAAAGCCATGAAATTTTACAACTTAATTATTAGTGGCATCTTGCTACCGATTATTAAAAAAACATTTGTTCTACTTAATATGCATGCCTTGACATACTTGTCTTTTCATATCTGAAAGAAGGGATCAACTTAGATAAATGTCAAACCAGTATATCCTGTCACATCTAATTCAAGTTTGAAGAAGAGAGCAGGAAGAACAAAGAAGAAAAGACTCAAAATAATAAGGAAATTAAATGAGAAGTATCAGTCAATCTTTTCATATAAGAGGCAGTGGAAATCTAGGATTCAACCCAATATTGACCAAAGGAAAAGGGGGACAAAGAAGAGAGTAAACTTTCCAACAAAACATGAAGTTGCTAAAACAGGAAAGCCAAAAGAGGCACCTCCACATCATCGTCATCCTCATCCTCATCATCTTCTTCAGTTTCATCAATATTGCTATCACCATCGCACTCATCTTCACCATCATCTTCATCGCCATCCTCATCTTCATCCTCTGATCCCAATACCCACTCAGATTCTGATGCCTGGATGAGAAAAGGAAAGCATGGTTAGGCTAAAGCAGATGAAATTTAATCCCATAAAGGTGAAAAAACAAGATTATATTTACAATAATTCATAAAATTGATAAAAATATATTTCAAAAGTTAAAAACCTTTACAAGATAAAGCTACTTTCAACGTTCAAAGTTGGTTTAATTTTATAGTTGGCAGGCCAGACATAAGATTCATTCGATTGATGTTTACTTTTCTCCTTCTACTAAGGATAAAAGTTTTAATAACTAATCACTACTTAATCGCTGATTTGCCATGTCCAATTATGCACAAAGTTTGAATTATGTCAAGCAGACCAACAAATTGAGCTCAACACCAACTACACTATCATTATTTTCGCTTCAACTTATCAGATAAGGGCAGAACATACACACATATGTTGCCACCTGATGTAGGATATCCCAAGGATCGCACACTTTTGGTGTAATTATAGATCTTAGGACAGTTTGCTAAGCTAAGATCCATCAAAAAACAATATTTATATCAAAACAAAACAAAATTATTTGTTCAATATTCCAATAAGATACTAGGGCAAACACTTGGTACAAAATCTATGATACAACAATTTTAATTTTCAGCCTAAATTATAAAATTTTTATATTAAAACTTATTCTAAAATTGCCTTTTCTTTAACCTCTCATTTCCTCCTCCTCTTTTTCAGTATCCCGGATATATTTAATAATGATCTAGCTAGGTTTCCAACATTAAAACTTGAGGCTTCCGGTATTGCACTAAAACCAAAACAAAAGTATCCTGACAACTTTAAAAGAAGATTGGCAGTCATAAATGGCAAATCACATAACTACACTCAGGTAAAAATAAGTGGAAATTACGAAGTAGGGAAAGAAAAGAGACAAACCGGTATTATGCACTTCCATTCATCAAGTTTGCTAAGATTGAGAGAATACATATCATCAAGCGTAATTTCTCGGTCACTTATCTCCATCATTCCCCCATAAATGTATAATGTATCTTTCCCAACAACCATGCATGAATTTATTCGTCCACAGGGCTTCACTATCTAAAAGTTCAGATGATTCATAAATCAATATTGGGCAAATTGAAATGCAGAACACAATAATTTGAATACAGTACAACAAACCTCTGGTAAAAGAGAAGTTTGCACGTTAAATTTGGTCTTAGATTCATAAGGCTTTCCATCAGATTTAGCAGCCAACCCACCACCATCAACAGTCATGCTTGTTGGCATGCGCTGAGATAGTTCATCAATGTTGCTTTCCATTTCTTCTGCTATTTCTTCCTGGTTCTCATCTTTGTCATTTGCAGCATGACCTTCTACTTCAATCAGATTTATTTTGTTGTCGAGATCTGAACCATTAAGATTTTGTTCAGAACTCTTCTTTAACTGCTCAAACATAAAAGAAAATATATAGCATAAAAACATAAGCATGTCAAATAAAAAAACTTCACAATGATTTCTTTTTCCAAAATTAAAAAAAAAAAATCTCTGATATAAAAAAATTTATAAATTCAAAGAATAAAAACTAAAATATGTTTTTTTTTTCTTCTTTCCTGAGAATGTTACCAGCAGACACCCAGGTAAAAAGTTTATCCACAACTATACCTTGTCTTTTGTTGACTTCTCTTTCCTTAGCTCCAAAGGGTACCTATTCCCAAAAAAGGTGTTTCACTTGGTCAAATGAAATACACATCAAACTTAGAAACTTTTGTAGCCCATACTCAAAATCAAACTTGTATATACTATACTGTAGACATAGCTGGCATCATCAAAATTCATCGTGGGGGTACACTCTGGAGTCATGGGGGTAAACCACGGAATTACCAACTAGTTTGTTTATAAACCTAATATGTCTAAACTGTAAATCTTATCCCACAACCAAAGTGCTAAACTGATATCAAAGAATAATTTACAATAAACCCAATATTCTATCTGCAGAATTGGGGTGGGGCTTACCAACGATGATTGTCTAATTGGAAGCCATAAAGTTCATTCAAGAATAAGCTCACCAATACATCACCTGCACAGATAAATAAAGTTAACAAGGATATCATCAAACTAATTGAAAAGCAAAACTCCACCGTCAAAAAATTAATGAAAAAGTGAAGCACATGAAACAAGCCATAGTTACTAACTCAACTCAGTTTTACTCTCAACAGAGCCCTATCATTATTAGGTGTGTGAGATGAACCATATCAATATTTCACTTGTTCATTTCAGCTGATGACAAGATTATCCATTTGGATTGAAGACAAAGATGTTTCTCTCACCTCCTTAAATTAATTCTTTCCTTGACTTTTATTTTATTTCACTTTACTTTTTTACTTACTAAACATCTACACCACTGTTTCCCATGCACAAACACAAATTCAATAGATTCCCCTTGGAGGTGAGAATGAGACGATTTGATCTCTAAAACCCTTTCTCCACACTTCCGTGGTATGAGATCCAACCAATTAAGCTATCTCCTTGTGGAATTTTCCTGTCCTTTTCCACACTTGAAAGACCTTCAATGAAATGATGACACTTCTCTCAGGCAGTAACAAACTACATAAAACATACAACCAATAACACTTTTCTCTCATTTTGTCCTCGGTTGGTCTTGCCCCTAAACCTCATAACATCAGCAATTAAGATGTTATCATTTTCCTGATTAACTAGGATTCAATAATATATGATATCAAGAGTTCACGGTTCAAGCCCACACAAGGTAGAATTAAGGTTAAACTGTGAGGCTGTAATTCAATATCCAGCTATCCAGAGTTCACCTCTCAAGCCTACTGTCATCAAAATGCTCCCAAATAATATCAACTTCTTACTGATTAGTTTTTTCTGATGTCTGCACATCAACCTAATGAACTATTATCATAGTATGATATTGCATGCAAGTGAAAAGGATATAACATAAATAGGGGTTATATTCAATAAATAAAAATCAAGAAAAAGAAGCACAAACTGATTGCATTTCTTTCTTCTTATTTACCCCACATGCATAAATCAACTTACACACTTGTATATCACCTCATGAAACATATGCATAATAGAGTTGAGACAATTAAATGTAGAAATAAATGAAGAGGCTAAAATTAAAGCCTTAAACTCATAGGTAGAACAAGCAGTACGTTGATAGAAATAGTAGAATGCAGGAACATACAAGGACACAAAGACAAGAAAAAACTAACCTTCCATTTCCATATCTACTACACCACCAAATAGCAAAGCACGCTTCTTATGAACACACATTGAAAACCCAGCACGAGGCCCAGGAGGCATCCCACTTTTCTTTACCTATTAAAAAGGAAATTACTATATGAACAGTAAATCAGAGAGAAATCTCGGAAATGAATAAGGCAATTTAAGAAAACTCTTTCATATAAAGTACAGCACTTATAACCAAAAATTAATTTGCAGAATGTTAGGATGCAACTAAAGCAATAAAATGAATCCAAACACTTTGACGAATCTATGTTCTAAAAGTAAAAATTAGTCTACCTATAGCTTAGACTTTCCTAGTCGAAGTTGACATGAATATTTGAGATAGAGAATCATAGTGTCCCAGGTGCAGTGCATGTCAGGCATATGAATCTTTGTACAATAAAAAGAACCACAAATCATGCCAGACTCAAGTTAATACAACATAAATTATGAACAGAAGATAATTAAGAGAGAGAAGTATTCCCAACATCAGAAAATATTTCCTCAGTGCTTATATCCTTCATCCATAAAATTATCATCAATTGAAATATTCAAGCACTACAATAACATAAGATTTAAGAATGAATATATGGCATCACATGGGCCATATATGGGGAATATTATGCATGGATCACTAAATTAAGCCTTTCCTCCCCTTCCTAACCATTCAAGAAAAGAAAGTATACAAACCTTGTTCCATTCCCAAGTCCTAGGATCAAGAGACCACAAGTCTGAATGAACAATTCCTTTCTCAGAGGAGTTCTTATCAGAAGAAACTTCTTTGGAATAGCCACCATACAAAAATATCTGCATGATAAATTTTAATTTGTAAAGTATGTGATTTCACAATTCTTAAAAAAGAACAGTTTACAACAGGAATAAAAAACTACAAAATGATTTTCACAGGAAGACCTAGGTTCAAATCTTAAGCATTTTTAATTTTATGAGATATTATGAAGATATATAAACAATCAAACCCATAAGATGGAATGAACAAGGATATACTTTAATTTTTGTCTGTCTGTTAACAGTTATGGTAAGTGTACAGAAAGCTTAAAAATAAATAAAATCAAATTTTCAATAAATCGAGGGATTTTAAAGAAAAGGAAAAAGGCAATTAATCAAATGTTTCAGAAAACATTGAAATATATAATTTTCTTAATCTTTACCCTTCAATCTTAAGCAAGTTAGGTTTGATATCAGTCCCAGCAAATAGATAGTTACTCTTTTTTTTTTTCCTTAATTAATTTTATCCCGTTGGTTTTCAAGCATTTATTCTTGAAAACTTAATTTACACTTTCAAGAACTCATGGTTAAAATTCTCACAACGTCCATGATTATCTACAAGCTTCAGTTGCATCATCACATAGCACAAAGCACAATACTTTTTCAACATTCTAGCAACTTTTAACATCTACAATGCTTCAACAAAGTGTTTGTTTTTCGAGTTTTCTAGAATTTAAGATACCTTTCTCCTACCTTTATTTTCTCAAGACCAGAATCAGTTCCAAATATAAAAAAAGACCAGGAATGGGGTGAATAACATAATTATATTCTTTAGGTTGCTGGGAGCAGGGTATTTTTGGGGTGTGATGAAGTTAACATGCAACTTGAACATGTAGAAGGATATCTTAGGCAAAGTTAGTAGATAAACAGACAAAAGCAACATCTGTAATAACAATTAACCAGCTAAATTTGAGCATAGAGAACTCCAAAATGGATCTACTAAGGTGTTTTTTTGCTCACTCACCTCATCCTGATAGACAAAAAACTGAAAACCACTTCGGGCACTTGGCCACATGGAACCAAGCTTAGGCTTTATTTCTTGCCACTACAACAACATCACATTACTTTTAGTTTTAGCTAAGCAAATGATAAAACTTAACGGACAAGAACCTCATGTTAGCGAAGTCAGACAATAGGGAAAAATTATTCACCTTGAATTGATCCAGGTCAAAGACATACAAATCATTAAAATACCTGCACAAGGGTAAAAAAGCATTAACTTTTACATGGCAGAAAATTACATAATCAATGAAAAATATTCATAATAACTTAACATTTACAGCTTAAGCACCGTTCACACAGGTGATAAATGATGATACAAAATGCAAGAAACAATCAAAATCATTAATCAGTTCAAAGAGGAAGACATTCTCAGTCTTTGTTCAGCCTCCGCATTTTAGAATGCTTCTATCCCAAAATTTGTGTTGAGATTTCTTATTCTGCCACAAAATTTAACTCCTCAAAATTTATGAGAGGTAAAAGGAAAAAGTTGATAATCTAAGTGATGTAGATTGATAACTCTCACCAATTAGACTTAAATGGCAAATCACTATTCTATAAGATTGTTTCTAAATTTTAGCTACTGATAACTATATGTCATAAGCAATCAACTTATCTTCCAGATTCTTAGTCCTTGTTTAGTCCACATCCCAATACAAGAAGTCAAGAATTGTGCACAACATAACAAAATTCCACATAGAACCATCTACATTAACAAATTAAGAAAGCAACTTCAAACAGATTGTGCTTGATATAACTGTCATTAATAATAAAAAGAAATAAAAAAAATTAAAAAATTAAAAAAAAAAAAAGCAAAAACAAGAAAGCAGACAGAAAAAATACGCCACCATCAATATGCACTCTGCGTCCAAACATAACACATACGCCACTATGCCCTTATCTTTGTCACTGGCTAAATCCCTTATCGACCAACCCTATTGACTTAGACTCAAGCTCATATGTCAGATTCTCAATCCTAAATACATTCTATGAGAACATCAACCTGCCAAAGCATATTATTTTCAAGAACTATAGTTAATGCACTCCTTGAATAATGCAATGTATATGACAACAGACAATTTTTGCATGAGATTATAACATCTAAGTTAGATTGTTTCAGCAGAAACGATCTTCTCTCAATTAATCACGATTCAGGAATAGCCTGCAATATATACAAAATTCGTGTTTTTCTGGAAGTTTTCAAACATAAACAGAAATGCAACAAAGTGAATCTGAAATTAAAGCATCAAATAGCTTGTAACATTCAAGCAGACATAGACAACCAATACGAATAGCATGAGTAAATAATTATAGAGCTCTCAACAAAATATTACAAAGACTCATCAACAACCTTACTTCTCTGAGAGTGTCATAGAAGCCACCAAAAACAATAATCTTGTGCTTGTATAAAACCTGTACGATAACCAAGAAGACAAAATAAATGAAAAAGAAATTAGGACAGAGACATACGTTTTAGGAAATTTAGCACTTTGTACAGAATTGAGTACTTGATGCAAGATTCAGTGAAGGTCCAACTAACTTGACTGGTAGGAACTTTAGCACTTTATTTAGAACTCGCTTATACAAGTAACAGCAGCACAAAATTAAACTCAACTAATGGATTTTCCCTTCTTTTGGGATTTAATTCATTTTAACCTATAATGATCTAAACCTAGGCCTAGTAAATGGAGAAATCAAGGCATTCACATTCTCTGGGTGCTGGAAGTGCATAATTTGATTTATACCAATCTAGCCTTAAGAGTTGATCATATGAGCATCTCATTTAAATAGTATCCAACAGAGTTTCTAACCCTTCATTACAACAACAATATAGAAGAATAAGATATATTATCTATCATATCAACCAATAACAAAGCACAAAAACATATATGACCAGGTCATTTTTTAAGAGTTTTATATAGTGTATTGTATCTCATAAGTCATTGCATAGACAATTAGAAGTTAAATAAAAGAGACACCATTAAAAAAAACATATAACGTTGATATCCTTCCAATAAAGTCATGAACATATCACTTTTAGGAAAGCTTAACTTACCATTCGATGACCTGACCGTGGACCAGGGCACCCTTTCAAGTTCAGTTGTTCCCACTGATTCGTCTTCAGGTCCAACATCCAAAAGTCCTATAACAACAAAATTCAAAGACAATATATGATATAAGCAACTGCAAATTAATTTTAATACAAAAAGTTAAAGCAGAACAAGCAAATGATACAAGTTTCACCTTGTAATGATGGAACCGTTCTTGATTTGGGGATGTAAACTCACCACCTAATGAAAAAGAAATCCAGTTAAATCCATAAAATGAAAGAATTAAGCACAAGTGTGAAATTCTTTACATATAGAGCCAAAGTTTTGTCAAGTCTACCAAAGATATAAAGATAATTCTTCCAAGCAACAGCCTGATGAGCACTCCGAGGAGGAGGACTGTTGGGGCTCGATATCAACTTCCACTCTTGCTTGTCCACATCATACCGATAAAGATCACCATATACAAATGTCTGCATGAATCCAAAATACCAACATCTACTTACTTCAAATAAAAATCCGCAGCCGCGTAAGTAAAAAAGAAGAATATTCAAACTCTGACCTTGCTACCATTGTAAAATTCACCCCCATAAAGTATCAACTCCGTATCTTTCAATGGATTAATGGTTAACTACACCATTCATCAATAAATTCGTTATAACAAAATAAAATTTTAACAAAGAAATAGTTTTTTACCATCACTAGTAAGACATTACCGAACAGTTTGATCGACGAGATGGTGCTGGGACGTTTTCCTCAACAAGTATTTCTTTCTTCTTAGCTTCCTCCTTTTGAATACTGAGCTGTGAAATTTGATAGAGAATAAATTAAAAATAAATTCGACCAAATTCAGTCGAACAAATTAAATTCATTTTAATTTTTATATAAGCAAAACAAAGCTATTTGGATGTTACCAGAATGGCATCAATGTCGTCTTCAGGAGAGACTTTCTTTGTCTCTCTGCGAGCTCTCTTTTCCTCGGCTTTGGCTGTTTTTCTCTCCGTTTTCTCTTTGCCTTTTCCTGGTTTCTTGTTTTTCTTCCCCATTTTAAATTTTTGAGTCTTCGTATATTGAACTGAAGCCGGTACTTTCAGTGCCCGCCGCAGAGACAAACCCAAACCCAAACCCAACGCAACGGGAAAGAGCCAGAAGAGGAGACATTTTAAATCACCGTGGAACGACGCCGTTTGTACTAAACAAATTTCCTCATGCCTCTTTCCCTCTCAATTAAACGGCGTAGTATAACTTATCTTATTAGGAGGTCAACTCCAGGCATGGTCAACTCGTCTCCTAGCCCAGACCCCGTTAACTCCACATTGAAGGATGGAACCAGAGCATTTAGCAGCCTCGATTGGATTTCCTTTGTTTCTATTATCGGTTGGAGTTGGAGGTCTAACTGGAACACGAAGAATGGCAGCCATGCCATTGCGTTGTTTATACAATACGATTAACTAAATCCATAAAACTCGACGGTGTCAGGAGAGCACGTAACGTGAATGCGCTGCTGTATTATTATTGTAAGAGAACAAGGAGGAAAGAAGGATTAACATTTTACAGAAAGTTGACATGCTCCGTCCTATTCTAAAAGGAGGTAGAAAATAATAATAAGCATACGTTCAGGTTCAGTTACACACTTTGAACACGGAAGAAAATGTAAAGAAGCCTTAATGCAAGAAGGAAGCCAAGCCAAGCGGCAAACTCAATGCTGCATTTTCTCAGATGAAAGTCATCAACACTATCCAAATAGCGGCAATAACCAAAGCAAGAAACCCATCATAGAACACTACAACAAAAGAGTCAGGTTTCAGAACAAGAAACACCAGGAGCAAAAACAGGAAAACGTTACTCCTATAAGACATTGAATTTTTGTGACAATGAAATCAACTTGGTATTCAAGCATTAGCCTCTATAGATCTTTCTCTATGCAAAGTCAACTTGTTTAAAACTTTTGATCTCCAATTGACCAATTCCCTCGCCCGTGGACTCTGAGGATTGCATCATCCAGTAAGTCTGATAAATTCATTTTCTAAAAAACTTCCAAACTTGTAATGAGGTTTTTACGGACATGCAGCGTAAAAAAAAAAAAAAGTTATAATAATCTAAAATTAAAATAATTTATTTGATACAGTCAGAAAATGTATTTGTACGTACTGTATCAGAAAATGTATTTGTACGTACAAAACTAATATTTTATTGATTAGTCGCTTGAAATAATTGGGTCTATCAACGGTAAACGTGCAATGACATTAGATTTATAGAAGTTTACAATTTTAACCTTAGTCTGAACAACAGGTGGGCTTAAAAGAGAAATTTGCGTTAACAGAGATATATTGGGCTTGGGTTTAATACGAAACCATCTTTCAAGTAATCGGGCCAAGACATCCTGAACCGCTGATAGTGAAACCGCATCCACGTGTAGGACAGAGAAATACTGGTGTCCAAACATACGAATAAAAGTTTTAGTTTCTCCCAGGCTTGCGCCAGTAATCTCAGGAGAGATTCTCTAATCTCAGACGCCGAGGGAGAAGAAATGGGGAGAACCACGATGACAATTACATCAATTCTTCTCTTTTCATTTCTTTCCCTTCAAGTCACCTTCACTCAGGTATTTATGTTCAATTCCGTCACAGAATCATCAATTTTCCAAATCAATTTTTGAATCAATACACACATGTCCTCAATCTTATATTTCATTACAGACGGCCTTGTCGAGCTCAAATTAGTTAGTTTCTTACCGTATTAATTCAATTATCTGGCTCTGAATTTTTTTTCTTATGCTTTTGACTTTGTGTGGCAGGGTTCTGCAGAATCGACCTCAAGGTGATGCTGCTTTCATTATAAATTTATTTATTTTCTATCTAACAAATTTTTTTTTGGTTCAATTATTGTTTATTTTTATATATTTAGTTTTTGTGCTAACGAGCTGATGAGGCTACTTGTTTTGTGAAGAACTCTTAAGGAAGAGTCAGAGCAGGCACGTGAAGTACATTGCTCAAGGGAAAGAAGTAAGGTTGCCTGGGATATTATAGAGGAGGTAACTGTTTGTAGCTGTAATAGTGTGAAATTGGTTATTGAATTCGAATTCTAGGTATGACTATCTGTGTTGTTTTCTGTAGTATTTAATGCCGTTTGTGGAGCAAGAACGGTATCAGATTCCGAGTAAGTGTAGGCTTCATCAGGATAATGATATGTTCAGGGATCAGGAGAAGCACAAGATTCATGTGGATATAAATGAATGGCGGTGTGGATACTGTAAGAAAAGCTTCCGTGCTGAAAATTTTCTTGACCAGCATATGGAGAACAGACACTACAATCTTCTGAATGTCGTATGCGGATCCTGGTTCCTTGACTTGTGAAAAATTGCTAGGAGTTACTTCATTTTGTGTTCGTGTTTTTCAATGAATTCATGTTTGTGAAGTAAAAATTAAGCAGAGCAATCATCAGTTTAGCTTTTTTTGAGTAGATGATAGACATACTCTTTAACAATTCTATTTTACGTCTTAAAATTTCAAAACACTTAACTTAGATTAGATGTAAAATATGATTTAAGATGACAAATTAGGTTAGACATTTGTCACTTTTATATGTTTAAATCGATATTTGTTTATGAACTTATTGAATTTTTATAAAATCTGTACGATGTTTACATTGTTGGTATTGCCGGCCAAATGCCAGTAGTTGATTATGTGATTGGATGGCCTGCTGTGGTTCATCCTGAATTTAAGCTCGTTCTAAGTGTAATGGTTTCAAATGATTCCTCAAGTTCATGATTGTATGACTAGATTAATGAATTCTAGAAGGAAAATAACATGCCAAAGAAAACTCAAATGTAGTTCTATCAAAAGAATTTGCAAGATATTGTTGAATGAATGAGTACAAAAGTATCTTAATTTGGTTTCTTTTAGCTTGGTAAAAAGAAGTTGATTTGTATTAATGTGAAAATTTTAAATGTATGCAGAGTCAGAGCAAGTGCTTGGCCGATTTATGTGGCTCATTGCATTGTGATGTTGTGATTAAAACTAAGTCTTCCAAAACCAAGTGCAATCCTGCAGCTGTTGCAAGGAATCGCCACCTTTGCGAGGTTGGTCTCCTACCGTAACTCCCCATGTTATTGATTCCAGTGTTTTCTTTTGATCAATTTATATCCATTCTTTTTGGTCCAGAGTCTTGCCAACAGCTGCTTCCCGATTGATCAGGGTCCCTCAGCAGGCCGTCTTCATGGTATGTTTTTCTATATGTTGTAGAAGATATTTTTATATGCGCTTTCTGTTGTTCTGACATTATACTGAGAATTCTTTCTCTCATTTGAAACAATTTGTACATTGATTTTGCAATTTCTGAATTATGTTGGTAATTCTCATGTACTTGCAGAATTGTTTTTGCGCCAATTTTGTGATGCTCAGGCTTGCCCAAGAAAAAGAAAACCCTTTCCTATAGGAGGCAGGGTAAGGTTTCATTCTTCACTGCCCAGGGTATAGTTTAAGTTTTTCAGCAAGAATTCACTCTGGTTTACTTTGGTCAATATTGAAATTTCTCATTTCCCTGTCCAAAGAACTCCAAGAAAATGCTAATGTTAAATGTGTTTACTTGACTTGTAAATTTAAAACTTCTCTCACAACTTACCAAATCAAATATACCATTCTGGACCTTTCTTCATGTCATTGCCAGCTACCAGCCTAGAGCAGCTGATGACATTCACAGGGTGCAACCATCAATATGACACCATGCCAAGAAAAAATGGGATTTAGAGTTGTAGTAGCTTTGTTCAATGCTTTCATTTTTCAGTCCAGACAAGGAAGAAGAAATGGCAACTTTCCTATCTTAAAAAGAAAATTTGAATTTATGCTTCATATTTAATGTTTTTAGTTCCTTCTTTCCACCTGTGCAGAAGCAAAAGAGTATATTCTACCTGGCTATTTCAATTTTGACTTTGATGCTGCTCCCTATATTCTATCTTATTGTTTATTTGTACCAAAGGTATGAGTTCTGGTTTTTTAATTTCTCATTTTGCCAAGCAATTTGAAAAAATCTAGTAATTTTTTTTTTTTTTTGGGGTGCTTTCCAGAGAAATGAGGACTAGAACCCAAGAGCTTAGGCGAATCCCTCAAGTTGGCAAGAAAACAAAAGCCACGTAATTGGTAATTTTTTTTCTTAATATTTTCGTTAAAGAGTTATTAAAATATTGCTTAGTCTGACAGCTTTAATGTACAGGCTTTCATAGTAAAACTTGCAGTATGGTAGTCCAAGCTGGTGCAACAAAAGTTTTTTTGTTCTTTTCTATTATTGAAGTGGTACTTAACAATCATGTGAAGAAAACATAAGTGTTATTAGTGGTTTAAAATGAAAGGAAATCATTCTTCATGTTGTTATGTAGTCTTTCTTGGTTATGGTAATGTAGCCCATAATAATCTTTTGATCGTTTTTAGTATATTGTCATACTTGGAACTTTTGACCATTTAAACTTATGCTGTGTAGGATACTGGGGGTTTGTTTTACTTGAATGCACTAAAACTTGTGTAATGGTGAGAGTTTTGTTTGGCTCTAGTTTCTAATGCATGGAACTCTTGGCATCTATAATCAGGTGAAGGAAAGAAGATCACAAGATTTACCATTATGAAGATTTATATGTCAACTCGACTCCGTTGACTCCCATCAATGGGTTCTCCGAGTACAACTTTAGATCATTGGGAGTTTCAAAGGTGAAGAAATCTGTGAGAATGGTGAAAGATGTCAAATGTACAATTCCCTTCAAATTTTCCCTGATGGTGGCTCTGGTGCTTAACGAATACAGCAAAGATGTATACAACTTTTTTCTTTTCCTGATGATTGAACCTTTTTATTTTTTTTGGTCATTTAGTCATTTATGACTATGCTCTTCTGTAATATCTGGAGCATTGTCTGTAGTGTAACAATTCTAAAACTGCTACCACAAGTTTTGAATAGATAATATTCCATAGTCCTTTTGCAATCATGGACCATTCGTTCAACTTCAACCAAAGTGTCTGTAACCAGTTTTTGCTTGTACTGTATTTATTTTTATTATTTGCTGTTTGGGCCTTGGAGGTGGGGAGATCTTGTCGGGCGTGTTGGAAAAGTGAAGCAGGACATTACGCCCTATTATAGTGGACTACAAATATGAAAATCATATGTTGACTAATGCATCATCAGCGGCATAACGTCAGCGTCATTCTGCTAAACAGAAAATTCAAAATCTTCGTACAATACAATAGACTTATCTCAAATATTGTTGTTATTGAGAAGCTAACTAGATGTTATCTCAGAGCTTCCAGTGACTGGACTAGTGAGGCAATTGCAAGATAAAAATAATCTGAGTGAAAGTAAGGACGATGACCTGAAAGTAGTCAACAGGATTGAGAGCTAAATTTTTTTGCCCTCGTTGCATCTCTTATAAAAAGCCCGTCCTCGTTCTGCCGTGTCTGATAGTGTTTCTACAAATGGAGCTTGCTATTACTCTCCAGATTTAATAATTTCTCGTAAAAGTCACCTCCATCTAGCCATATTCCTTAACAGTCTGCTCATTGCATATTCTCTCTATCAGCATGAATATAGCATATAGAGGAGACCAATTCTCATCATTGAAACCATAATTTCTGTCAGTAAATGTGATCGAGCAGAACCAAGGCCAAAGCATCTCCTTCCTTGCACAGCAAGCCACATAGGTGATGATAACGTTGAAATAGCATGAGGCATCAAATAGGTTCTTAAGGATCTAAGACCCCAAATGCATGCGAGATCAGTTCATTTGACAGAAGGAAACCTTCTGGATCACTGAGCCGGATGTAAGCTAGACAACTCCCGATTTTGTTTTCACTTGATAGCAAGGCATTGAATTCTTCGACGGTCAGGACTCTTCTCTGCTCATCCAAGCAAACTACATGCCCACTTTCGATGTATGGTTTATAAGCCTTGCAAAGAGAGTGGACAACAGGACAACCAAATGCTTCCATACATGACTTCAAATCAAGGCCTCTTGCAGTTCTTAGAGATAGCATGACAACATCCATGGCCAAGTCCTTGGCATCAATATGATTACTCCCATAACAATCCACCACCCCCTTCTCCAAATTCTCCACATAATCCGCAAATTCTTTCATCCTCTTCGGTCGTGAAAACCTCAATCCACCCAGATAACTAGCAGAACCAAGGCCAAAACCATAGAAAGGTTTGTTCTTCCAGTATGTAAGATTGTGCTTACATTCAAATCCATCTTTACAATAACTGCTTATTTCATAATGGCTATAACCGGCACTAGAAAGCATACTAGATGCCGTTCTATAGAAATCGGCAGATTGTGTTTCTGTAGGCAGAGGGGACACCCCTGGCGTGTACCTGCAAAACAAATCAATTTCACAATCAAATCTTTTATAAAGCTAAAGAGGATTGAGTCACCAGAAAAAAGAAAAAAAAAATTATATATTTATATATACTAACTTGACTTACAAAGTTCCAAACTTTGTGCCTTGTTCAACTTGCAAATCATACACTGACACGTGATTAGGTTGTGCTTCAACAGTTAGCCTCAGACTCTCCTCCCACATTTGCAGCGTTTGGTGAGGGAGGGAAGAAATGAGATCCATACTCCAATTCTCAACCCCACATGATTTAACAATCTCTATAGCCTCATAAACCGCCTCAACACCATGTGCTCTCCCACAAGACTTCAACAACTCATCTTGAAAAGCCTGAACTCCCAAAGACACTCTGTTTACACCCAACTCCATCAACTCCTCCATCTTCTTAGCATCAAAGGTTCCAGGATCCATTTCCATGGATATCTCAACATCCAAACTCAACCCAAACTTCGCCCTCAATGTGTCCAAAATTGTTAACATAAGCCTTGGCGTAACCAAAGATGGGGTGCCACCACCAAAAAACAGAGTTTCAAGAGGTGGGTTGCTTTTGCATTCCACTTTCGTTGCATTGATTTCTCTACAGAGCAACTTTACATAGTTGGATATACGAGGGTCGTTGTCCTCGTTTTGCGTTGAGGAAGAACCTAGAGCGACAATAGGGAAGTCACAGTAGTGACAGCGTTTTCTGCAGAAAGGCAGATGGACGTAAGCGGAAGTTGTGGGCAGTACTGGTGAGATTGTGGTGAAGAAGTTGGGTGAAGCATTTTGTTGAACAGATTGTGGAGGGTGAGAAAGAGTATTGGTGATTGTACGGGACAAGAAGAGATTTACGGTTCTGGGCTTAGTAGGAAATGTTGAGAGAATCGGAATGAAGGTTGATTTAATCATCACTGGGTTGGTAATGGTAGTAGTGCTAAACATAAGGAGAGAGAAAGGGAGGGCGAAGCACTTGAGTAGCTTACTTTCGAGAGAGTGTCGAGGGATGCATCAAGACTTGGAGCGTCTATGACCGATGCATAGCTGGGCTTGCGCTAATTCACATTTTCAGCTCCGGTTGGTATGAGCGGTATTGCATTTTTGTTTTTTCTTTAATAACATAAATTCCGCGAATCCTTAAATCGGAGTAAAAACAATGTAAGACATACTCTACGTGACCCACGGTGATTTCATTTTCTTAAACTACAATCCCAGAAGTTAGTTTTAGAAAAAGAGCGGATAAAAGAAGGGCTTACTTCACTTGCTCCCCGATTTCTTAATATGACTGCGTTTGGCCCAAATTGTGCTATTTATCAGTTTCTAACGTTGCAACTCATTACTGGGAAACAATAGTCATCCCCACGAATAGCTCAATGACGATTTATTTTCTCAAATCCATAACATGCTTATCTCAAAACTGGAAAGCAATACAAACTCTATATTTTGTACTATAAAATATCTTAAAACAATACATTGAGGTGAATTAATTAAAATTACACACCTGGATAACTAATTGTTTATAGGAAGCCAAAATTGTATATAGTAACCAGAAAACTACATTACAAAATTGAGTTGGAGTATTCTATTAGCCTTGTCACGCGAGATATTTCACCATGTAAGGACCTTCTAGCTCGTAGCCCAACTTTCTATAATAATGGCGAGTTCCTACGCCTGAAATAACAGCTATTTTTGTTGATCTATGCTCCCTGCTAGCAATCCGCTCTGCCTCTTCCATCAATAGTGTACCATAACCCTAAGTGTAAAGAAAAACAAACAAATAATGTAAGCAAATAGAGCTTTGTTACCCCAGTAGACACTTTACTGAAGCACATTTCTAAATTCTTCTCTATGTTTCTTATAGCACATCTACATAGATTACCTGGTGTTGCAGCTTGTCAGCATCCCGTCCATGCACAGGAACAGCAGTTCCATACACATGGAGTTCACGAACAATAGAACATTTTCCCATGAGCTCTGGGCAAGTGACATTCCGGCCACACTTCCGTAAACGCAACAAACCAACAAGAATATCCTGTGTATAGGGCATAAATATAATTGGGCATATCATTCCAGACTTTCAGTGAGCACAAACTGCCCCAAATAAGACATCACACAAAGCTATTAAGCCCAATATAAGAAAGTTATTGACAAAGTACTACCATGAATAAGAATGATGCATAGTTGTTAAATTGTTCAATTAATGCATAACTGGTACTAGAAAAAACATATAAAGTATTAAAAAAATCATTTCCAAGCAACCTTTTTAAATTTGTGATTTGAAACAAGAGCATGTAAATACAAATGATATGCAGATGAGTGCATATGCACACGCTGACACACAGAGAAAGAGAGAGATGTTCCCTAATACCTGATGTGTGTCCTCATATGAAAGAAATGTTTCCCAACCTTCATTTGCAATATAATCACGACGGACAAGCTCTACTTCTTCTGGCCTGATTTTGTGGTGAATGTCCTAAATCCATAACAGAAACATTACTAAGGTTTTTTAATTGTTGAACTTTTCATGCAATAACAAGTACAAAAAGCAAGGTTGTATCCTTACCTGGATTCCTGCTTCACGTGTTCGAACATCACGGCATTTCAAGCCCAAGTCATCCATCCGAGCTAAAGCTAGCTCACGAAGGTTCCCTTTCTCAACCCCAGAAGTTACCAAAGGCATGGGAATATCTCGCTGAACTCTATACACACGAGTCCACGGGGGTACCATGGCTAGAATCCTTGCTACAATATCCACGAGTTGCTCAGGTGGGTAGTTTCTATACCTCCCGGTTTTCCAAAGTTCATAAAGCCCAGTTCCACGAATAACAAGTGTAGGGTAAATTTTAAGCCCATCTGCTCTAAATAATGGGCTCTCAAAAAACTCTCGAAAGCTTTCCATGTCCCTCTCAACTCCAACATTGGGAAGATCAGGCATCATATGAGCAACAACCTACACAAAGTGAAATAAAAAGAATATGTATACCCAGACTCCATTTGCTGCTAAAGAAAATCACTTTAAGGGGAAGCATAAAAGTATAAAAGTCGATTCATACATCTAAAACTCTTACTATATTGGTCTCCAATTATTAAAAAATATCTCAGGGACATGCCATCTAGAGATCATAAATGATTTTCCAATGAATCAAATGAGAAATGACTATGGTTTAAAAAACGTTTAAGGTGAAACAACATTAAATTTCTGTTATGTGAATATCAAATCAGGTGTTCAATAACATAAATAAGGTAAGACACAATTTGCTTCCAATGGAGATGGTTGAGCATATCTACTAAAGCACAAGCAAACCTTGAAACCAGCATCCTTCGCCAAGCTAAAGCAATCAGCAACAGCTGCTACAGTGTGTCCTCTATTTGTGTCACGAGCAACATCCTCATATGTGCTTTGAACTCCTATCTCCAAACGTGTACATCCATATGAAAGCATTTGACGCAAATGAGGTCCAAGGCAATAATCTGGCCTCCTAATAAATTATAATTAAAACACAAGAAGCGCAATTTAATTATGATGTACTATGAAATGGCAAAATTCCAGAGTACAATGAAAGCTTTCCATTCTGATGGTTATTATAAATAGTTAAATAAAACTTCAAAAATCAGAGAGAACTTAGACGGGATTGAGCAAGCCACCGAGGAATTCCTTGGAAAGATGAAATTAGTTTAAAACAAAATTCTTAGGGTAAAA
>JANKKB010029932.1:0-35868 GCA_026225775.1 Bursera palmeri | reverse complement strand
AAAAAAAAAAGTACCTTCTTTTGGATCGAGGGGTGTGAGAATTTGCAGTAGAAGAAGTAGTCACGGAGGCAGCTGCATGAGACTGCTTGGGCTGTTGCTGCTGCTGCTGTTGTTGTTGTTTGAAGTGTGTTTGATCCCTTGATGAGGTGATAGAAGAAAGAGAACAGATGGGTTTGCTAACAATAGTACTTTTTGGCGAAACAGGCTGAGATTTGGGAAAGAATGGCTTGTAGAGCTCATGCAACTCCTCGATAGCATTTCTTGCTTCAAAAGGATCGGCCAAAGAGAAAAGATGACCACTTTGTTCAGTAGTGAACGAAGAAAACCAAGATTGAGAGTCAAAATCATCCTTGAAAGAACCAGTAGTGGTTGTTGCAGCTGTGATGGTGGTGGTCGTGATGGTGGAGGAAGAGGTGGTGGAGTTGCAGCCTCTGACCACCGCATGCAGATCCCAGTCAACCTCCATAGCTTCTTCAATCTTTTGGAGACAAAAGCTCTGTGAATCTGTACCTGCCTTCTCTGCCTCTCTGCGTCTACTGTTAGAGAAAAGAGAGAGAGAGACAGACAAAAGAAGGCGCTGACTTTTGAGAGGAAGGGGCCAAGACAAGAGTGGTGTAATAAGTGAAAAAACAATTATATATACACACATGTATATATAGAGAGAGAAAGAGTGGAAATATAAATATAAAACACAATAAAAATGTAGACAGAGAAACAAGTGGTTTCCGTTTTGTGAGAGAGAAAGAGACAAAACAAAAGGGTTTTGGCATCTCTATGCTACCTTGTCATTTCTCCTCCTTTGGAAACCGGGAATGGTTTTGGGGTTGACTTGTGAAAATGTCAAAGGCCAATCAAGTCTGGGCTCCCATCAATGAAAAGGTCCACACGCTCTGGCGGAAGCTCGTGAGTTACCGACAAAAAGATTAAAAAAAAAAAAAAGTGGAGGCCAGTTAATTTGAGTGTTCCCATCAATGGGGTGAGTGGTGGACGGCTTCGATTGGATCCATCCACAAGATTCACGCGCTTGCTAACTAGAGACTGCTCAAATACAGTTACCACATCGCTTGATTCCAGTTGAATTATTGCAAGTAACCACTTGTTGTTCTCCCTTTTCTCAATTACTATCTTCATTATTGCATTTGCTTGAATAGTAAATTCCATTTCCCTTTGATGGACTACACATTTCATGAAATTGTAATATGCTTATATTAAATAATTCAATAAATCTAATTGAAGCTTTTTAATATATACTTCAAGCCATAAAATATGAGAAAAGGTTAATTTGATGATGTGATCAAAAAGTACGTGAAGCTCAATAGGAAAATAAAATTAAATTGCATGTTGTAAATTTTTTAAGTATGAATAAACCAACTAGTGTGACTTAAAAAATTTTAAAGTTGGTATCAACCCCACCCAAGATATCTAAGAGACCATTTATAAACAAGAATAAATGCAATTAATTAAGCAATTGAATTAAAAAAGCTTTCAAACTTTTTAAACGAGAAGAATTGGGAAAACATTGGTGACGTGAATGAAAGTAATTATAGAATGAAAAAGAAAAAGAATGTGTTTTGGCATAAGAGGAGGCAATTTGTGCCAGATTTAGGCAATCCATTAGCACAATAGAAGCAGAGCCGCCTTTCAATAGTTCAACTTTTTTTGGGAGAGTAATAATTTGATGGCTGCTTCTATACTATAGGGTCCAGAAGCAAACCAAGTTCCTAAACGTCAAGGCGAAAATTTTGATATGTCCACTTCCTAATTTTGCTTTCTCCAATACATCATTCCTTTTCCCCTCGGTAAAATTCATGTGTGGATGGAGCAAAAAAGGGTAGAAAAATCAAAAATCCAACGTAATCTTGCGGAGGCCACGTGTGCAGTAGCGGCGAATTTGCTTCTTATAGATGCCAAACGAGTAGGGTTTATCCAGCCACTCAGATCGACGGCTTAAAGTGAGTTTGACTTCACACCTGCACTGTTGTTTCATAGGGCGCGTGGCGGTGCACGAGATAAGGTGAGGTGGCCCTTGACAGCTAGCAGATTTTGTGGGGCCCGCATCTTTTTTTTTTTTTTTCGGAGGCCAAAAGTCATGCCGTCAAGCAGCATCGCGTGGCTCGTGATTCAGTGTTAAGCGGGTTCCTTTTTTCTTCAGAATCCTATGATACGACAATCGGACGGTCAGGAATTGCTTTATATTGTTCAATCATCGCCGCTTATCATGTTATTATATTTCTTTTCTGCTCTTTCGACGGCGGATGATTCGCTGACACTTTCTTGATGAACTCAGACTCAGACGTGGGTAGCACGAGGCAATGAACAGTAAGCGTGTAGGTTCGATTTTTCATAGGTGGGCCTGCTTGCTGGCAAACTCAAAATGGGTTGACCCAATCTTATGGCACTAAGGCTGGATATAATTCTTAGTTTGACCAACTTCATTGACAACATTTGTTTTTGCGAATTCCATTGCTAAGCTGTTTTGACCAATTAATACTTATCACATCAAGTTGTCACTTGACACTTAAATGTGGGCACTGTCCGCACCGTTATCAATTTATATTATATGCTTTGAGTTTTTATTTTTTTATTTTTATTTATATAAAGGCAAAAGAGCAGAGGCCAGCCAAGCTTTGTTTGAGATTCTATTTTTCTTCGATAAATTGGTTTTTGTATCTCCAAAAAAAATAAAATGAAAGATTGTTCAAAAATAATTATTATTTTAAATAATTTGTATATTATGACCTCTACTCAGACATTAAATTGACATATTTTTATAAATTTAGAATCTGGTATATATATATATATAGGTTATTAAATGATTATGACTTAAAAAAAATAATTTTAATTAAATTTTCAAATATATCAATTTATTTACTTGTTAGATAGGATTTGTTTTGCTATGATTTTTTTTGTTTGTTTTTGTTTTTAAAGAATTTAAAAACGAATTAAAAGTTATGATATTTTCGTAAAGATTCTGCATATTTGTTTAAAGGACACGTGCTTAGTGATAAATTATGAAAATGATATTTTAATTTAAAATGTCTTAAAAATTATACAAAAGCAAAGAAAATGTTTTCTTTGTAAAACATAATACATAGCCTTAAAAATCTAAAATCAGATGTAAAGAGTATTATAAATATTCATAGGGCAAGTGATGTATTCTTAATATATACTAATATACAACCTTACGCAGCAAAGCAGAGAAGGAATGAGTTCCACGAACACGAAGTAGTGAGGATGGGAGAAGATTGAAGAAGACATGCGGCATTTCTAGAACTGGACCACCACCACCACCACTACCGATAAGTCTGCAACACATAAGCTGCCGGCGAACTTCTTTTAGCACTTTCTAACGTATGATAGATAAATTTTGATATTGATAGAGTTGTAAAGCACTTTGCTTTAAAAAATGGGTAGGGATGGGGCTTGGTTGGTAGAGACTTTTTATTTTAGTTATTTTATATTTTCCTTCCAAGATAGATTGGATTCTGGGGGGCTTTAGTCAAGAGTCTCCATTTGGTTGGTCAAACACACGATCTGTATATATCTTTTCTTTTATCTCAATAGTTAGGACTGAAATGGAACGAGAATTCAAGATTTTCAGTTTCTACTTTAAAGATTGGATAGGCGTATGTATGGATCGACTGGATAGAGATTGAAAAAGATTTGGAATGGCGTAAATCGACGAGCCACGACGATTCATTATAGTGGCCAATGTGGGGTCTTTCTACATGTTAGCACTTGGTTATTTTCAGAGAGAGAGAGAAGAGGAGAGAATTATCATGGGTTTGGGTAACGACATCTAAGTGATAGATACCTTTGTTATCAAAAAGATAGCAATGGATGGACAACTTAATCTCCACTAAAATTAATTCATCAATCAATCCCTCTCATTGTTCCGATTTCAGAGAGAGAATGAGCACTTTATGGTGGGAGAGAGTTGCTAGACTAGTGAAATAGGAGGCGCCCACCCACCACATTTAGGGGCAGTGCCAAGTGTCTTTGTCATGGCTACACTTTTTTGTCATCCCATGTGTGATTCTGAGAACTTTGATGTTCACTACAATTTGAGCCTTCATTTGTGGTGCGCCCATCATTAGAGGCTATGGTGGCCTTCCGCTTAGTGTTTAAAGCCCACAGCACAGATACGCAATTCAGAAGATGCCGAAGCGGAAGCTTTGCATAGGTTGTAGAACTTTATGATTGTATAGAATTTTTCTTCGGGGAACCCACAATTTGAAGGGGAAAAGTAAGTCGATTTCACGAAAATTTCAGCTAGCAAGTCAACTAATTTATCTTAAATTGCACACAGCCATTTCATTTTCTATTACTGAAGTAAGTTTTTATAAAGATCACCATCATGTTCGCATTAAGAACAGAAATCAAGATTGCCATCTTTATTGTAAATAATAATTGACCACAGATTCTAATGAAAAAATTGAGTACTTTAAGCTATGAAAATAATGAACGACCGAACGACTTTGGATGCCTAACGTGAAACAATGATATTCTGAACAAGGAACTTTCTTATCTTTCTAGTTTTCCTTCCCGCTTTCTTCCATGAATCTCTAAAATAAAAACAATAACAATTAAAAAAGAAAAGAAAAAGGCGTCCACACGCAAAGCAAAAAGCTTACTGGACAGTTTGTTACAGATACCACTCCAAAAAGCACTGAGACAAGCCAAGCTTTAACGAGGGAGTATTCTAGATATCGTGTGAAAGATAAATTAGGATCTCATATCACAATGAAAAATTTTAGAAATAAGAAAAGAAAATATAAACATGTATTATTTAGCTCTAGTATGGACTTCGCAAGACACAAAAAATAATCACTCTTCAATGTCGTTATTTATCCCTAAAAGGTATCATTTACAGAGGCACACACAAAAACCCAAGATCTTTCCATTTTAATTGGCCAATGCAACCTGTGAACCTAACAGATAAATTAAAGTGATACGACACCTAAAAAATACAACTACTTATGTTTGCCATCATCTCTTAAAAAATATATACTCAGAAAGGAGGAACAACAAGGAAAGAAATTGAAAGAAAACTCTAATGTATCCATTTTTTCCATGGAGACAACTTTGTTCTGGTGCCACCAAAATTATCGAAAATGATTGTTGCTCCGTCACCCTACTAACTTCTTGATGCAAGAACTTCAAGAAATATGGATGCTTACCTTCATATCAACAATGCCACTTCTTTATCAACTAGAGCTTGTCCATAACGAGCTAAGCCTGGTTGCAAGCTTTGCACTCTTATAGTCCTCTCTAAGCTGGATAAACCTGAATCAGCAGCCAAGTCAACGTTAAACTTTGACAGGAACACAACCAGGAAGGAAAGAGAAGCCCACCAAAAAGTAAAGAAAAAATCATAAGGGAGAAAACACAAACATACTTACAACAATTCATCGACAGACACATACATCATGCTGACAAAAAAGATATATAATACTATATGTGCCTTGAAAATGTTATATATCTTGAAAATGTTCCCTTTCTGGTTTTCCTTTTTAAGACCAGCTAGCGTCATTTTAACAACTTTTACTGGTTGTAAAGCCACCTCATAATGGAAAGGTATTTGAGCTCATACGTATAAACCATGATCTTAAACATATTTTATAAGAATGTGTAACATGGAATAGCATCTGATATGCTCTTAAAAATGCACTAGTTGTAACCATACTCTGTTTTAATGCATTAAACATGAGCAATTATGGCAGTGTACCTTTGTGCATCTTTGCGAATACTGGGAGTACCCTCGAACAAAGTGGAGAGACTTTCAGGTGCGACAATAAAGACATTGGCCATACTGGAAGCCAACATTTCATTAGTGGACTGAGATAGAAAATGCTCAAGTAAAATCTAAAAATCTTGTAAACTTTCTGCAACTTACATTCCCAACAATTCAAATTTCTCATCAACAGAAGGAGCATTAAAACTGCGCACAAATTCTCCATATTCGGTTATATCACGCTTTAGTCGTAAACCCCCACTGCAAAAGAGCAAATAAGAGATGGAAGAGAAGCAGAACATTCAAAATGTGAAATGACTTGGTTGTGCCATAGAACAGAACCTGTGAGTAACAAATGAATTACTAAAATAAAGCTAGATAGAGGATGCAGTAGAGAACTCATTTTTGCATTCATTATCTAACAACAGGTTAAATCTCCAGGAAAGACGTCAATGGACGTCAATGGGAAGATCCAAGGAACAAGAAATTTTCCAAAATCTGTAAATAGATAGACCCAAAAAAATAATTAAAAAGAGTTGCTCTCAAGAGTAGGAATGCCAACTGGCACAAGAAACACAAAACTCCTATCACCAAAGCATGTTTGCTCAACGACAACAGGGAACTTTAACTCTAATATCACTAGAAAATTCTACTCTCTCAAGAAAACCCCAAAAGTTTACCAACAGAAGAAAACTGCACAAAAAGGAGAAACAAGAGTAATATAAGAATCTGGGATTTGGGACTCTGAACAGTTCCTCCCCTACTCAATATTATAAGGTATGGAAAATAGTATCAAATGCAATAAAAAATATATATACATTTATATAAATAATTACATTTTTTTTACGTAAATATATTATAAATCACAATTATTTTGGACTAAACTTTGGCAACACTTCCATGGATGGTTATCTAATAGAAACTGACCTCTCTTATTCACAAAACTCCACAAACCAAAATGATGATCTGAATAGCAGTTGCTTTCACTAAATTTGACCAAAAATTTAACAAGACATGAAAACTGGAGCAAGTAGCATTACCTGGGATTAAAAGTGAACTTCTGCCAATGGTTAAGCAGGCCTTTATGCAATCGGTTTCCCTAAAGTAATAAACAGAACCACATTAGCCTTATAAACTTTGTATATAGTTTTCCAGAATTTGAGTTCTAGATGTTATCAAACCACCACCCCTCCACCAAGGGGAGACAAATATTGCTGACATTAAAGAAAATGAAATGCTCAATACAACGAAAATAGTTTTAAAATGGATTTGGCACAAGTGGTTATGATGGATATGAATTCCCATAAAAAAAAAATTCCTGATGTGTTGGAGGCACTCTTGTTTGAAGAACAAAATTTAAAACAATCCAATTTTAAAATGCACATCACACATTATATTTGCCAAATGCATGAAGGAACTCACTTACACACCAGAAACCACGGCTAGGGAAGTCAAAAGAAATCATATATAGCAAATAGGAATCATCAACACTTGAAAAGAACTTACCAATTCAGTCAGGAATGCTTGTTTGTTAAGACCTTCTAGTGCAGTGAAGGCAGCCTCAAGCACACGGGAAAGGTATGCAACAACCCTATAAGAAACAAGATAACATCATTTTATGGGAAACAACTTGGATATGAAATGTTATGTTCTAGTTACTGCAATATTTGGAAGAGAACACTATCTCATACCCTGAAAGACATAAATACCACCTTTCACAAAAACTGGAGTTCTAACACAATTCCCCTCTGCCCCATAAAGAACTTCCCATTCAATAAAACTCATTGTTTAAGGAGAATCATTGACCTTTTATAGAACAGCTGTTGTACTGCCAAATTGATAATGCTTCACGAGAGGTGACAACAGCAGTATAGGAGAATTAAAAAAGAAAACATTGGGATAATGTGGGACAATTAAAAGGTTGATGCTTTATCAATTTAATTAAAAAAAAAAATCTGGGACAGATGAAAATGCAAAGTAAGACACTCTACTTGGACCAGAGTCTATACCACATATAATTAGTAAAAGTGGAAATCAGGTTATTTCAGAATATCTCTGAAGAATATATATTTAAAAACAGTGGCGTTGAAATAAAAATAATCATAATAATAATATACAAAATTTCTACTGCTCCGAAGTGAATTGACACCAATAACTGCAGTTCCCAAAACCCCTCAAATATCAGCTTTTTGGTTTAAAGAACAAGTTTGTGTGGCTGTACAACCTTGTGCAGGCATTAGTTGGACGATGATCAGGAGCCATTCCATCATCAGGTGACCGATAGTCTGTTGCCTTTTGTTCAGCTGACAGCAATCGTTCCACCTGCATAGGATATTTACCAGGAAATAACTGATATTAGGAAGAAAAACTGAGGGCAAGTAAATTGCAGTACCTAGAGGCTGGAAATACAGTTATAATGCAAATGAAATAGCATTATTAGCTGTGACATAAGCAATTATCAGGAACAAATAGACTGCATAATTTACATGTGTGATACTAATGGAATTGTCCTGTGCGACTTCTTATGGCCCATGAAAAACTAAATGGTTCATGTAATCATGTAATTCAGTAATAGACTAGATATTGATAACTGACCTCTGCCATCACAGTTTCAATGCATTGCTGAAGCCCTTTATAAGCAGCACCCTCTGCACTGGACATCGCCGTTGCCATTTCTTCACATGAAGCAGCATGTGCACCATCCACTGGCAGCAAGAGCCGAGATATAGAATTTGCAAAGTACTGCAGATAAAAAGTTCAGTTCTTTCATCAGAGTATTCTTTTATCAGCTAATTTGATTGCAACTAATGAATATGAAGGGAAAAACATACTTGCTGAACTATTGCCACACTACTACCACAACGTTGTACCGCAACCATGAAAGATCTAAAACTGCTTTCACCAGCAGCAGCAGCAGCTTCTGCCTACACATCAACCAATCAACTTCCATTATACTACTATTCCAGGCCAAATACAAAACTATTTTGCATACATATCAAATAATATATTATGCTACAGACAATTTAGAAAGCACAAATAGCAAGTGATTAGGTAGTTACAGCAGAAGCAGCTGCAGCAGCCACCCTTCTACTGACACTCGTGCCCAGCACAAACCTCTCCCTCAAAGCTGCGGCTTCGGTGAGGCTGTCTCTGGCACGTTCAAGCCCATCTGTTATATACTGACTGACCTGTAAAACAAATATCTAAGTACCTATGACGAAAATCTGGAAAACCCATCCATTGAGCTAACCAACTTACCTGGTCTAGTAGGCAAGTAAATACTGCTTTTACATTGGTTGCAAGGATGGTGGGCTGTAAGAGGATGTGAAAATCAATTAGTAGTAATACCTAAACATATAAACAGTTAAAGATATCATCTATTTTTTTTCTCTTATCTGACCATGATTTTACTTTTACTGAACAATTTACTTTTCAAAATGTTCATCTCATGTATTATCAGAACCAAAATTATCAAGCACCAGCCTTTTGTTATAAAGCATGACTAATTTCCTGCCTACTACTTATTCTTGTTCAGCTATACTGTTTTTGTCGTATCCCAAGGCATCTACTATTAATAAAACCCATAGCAAATCTCCAATCAAAACCCTATTTGTAATCATCCAGTGGTCCCCGTAACACATTTGAAGAAAAGTGAGAATAGGATGTTTCAGTCTCAATTTGTAATTATGTTATTTAATAATTCATCATACCTCTCCTATGTTAAGAGGACAGATTTCTACATAGCCCATCGAGAATATATGGAGTTTGTATTATAGAAACCAAGCTTGACAGATTCATTAAATCAAGCTATACGTATAAAAAAATTCATTTAAATGAGGAGAATGCAAAATTGTAAGGCCATAACCAAAGCCAGAAAATGTTGGGAATCTGAAAAAATAACCCAAATTTGGGGAGCCTATTGAAAAATAACCCAAACGCCAAAAATTTATACGTTATGACCCCGTTCGACAGTATGTCATCTTTATTTTTTTTGGGTCAATCTTTAACGCTCTACAGCCAATACGTATCTTTTTTTCTGCTTGTCTCTAACACTCGAGAACCGACAATATCCAAAAAGACATATCAGCCGAGCGTTAAAGACCAAAACAAAAAAACCCCTAATGAATTATCGAATTTGGGTCATAACGTCTAAATTTCCAGTGCTTGGTCCATTTTTCAACATGCCCTCCTAGTTTGGTTCCATTTTCTCAATTATTTAAAAAATTTAAAAGTTGGTAATATTAACCAAATTCAAAATAGTAGCTAGACAATACCTTATATTAGGATCACAAGTTATATCATAGAAAGCTATTAAAACTCTTGATATCAGAAAACAATATCAATTGCAGGAGGAAAATATTACTTGAGATGAAAACAAAGTGCATCTGGATATCGCTTCTTCATTCCAGCGGACAAACTCTGTAACAACTGTAACAGATATCTGCTGATGAGAAGAAGTCACTGAAGCTCCTTTAGATCGCCCAATTGACCCTGTTGACTCAGAGAGCTGCTGGCTTTCAGCACGCAATTCTTCCATCTGCAATGCATAATTCCATTTACTGCTCCTCAAGCATAAAGACAAACAATTTGATCAAGAAATGATGCAACTGACGCAAACCTTTGCTTGATATAATTGTCTTAGAGAAGCCTGCTCATGTTCAGGATATTCTTCCTTGTGAGTAGTAAAAAGGCACTCAGTGACACCTGAACCAACAAAATTTGGCAAAATGAAAAAAATCCCCATTCTAAAGATTTATCAACAAACCAAATAATTTAATAGAGCGTCGGATTCTCCAATATGTATTATCATATCCATACCAATCTGGCATAGAAGCTATAAAATATAATAGGAAATATACCAAGCAAATAAATAAAACCATGTCATATAATCTCTCCCTTATTGGCTAAAAAATTTTACAGGGAAATAGTATTTAAAGACTTCAGATAGAAGGTTTTTAAACCATTTCAGTGCCCTGTCAATAATGGGGTGCGGAAGTTCTTTCAGCTGTCAAGATTTATGACTACCTTCATATGATATCCAGAAAAACATGGCCCAGACCATATTCCTTTATGGAACAAATCCACAGCAATAATCAACATGGTCTCCTTCATTACCATTATATCCAAGTCACACAAATATTTCTCTCGGCAGTAGAAATTAGGTGTTGGGGAGAAGTTCAGGAAATATTCATTAGAAAACTAGGAGTTCTATAATTAATTCATTACCCTCAATATCCAAATCACCACATCCCACAGCTCGGAGGTCTCTAGCAAGGTCCTGTGTCTTCTCATACGCCACAGCTAGCATTCTAAGATACTGAAGCCTCAAGTTAAACAGAAGGAAAGTCAAAATTAGATTCTCAATGTAAACTCACATTTACAAGAGGAAAAGTAATGCAAGTAATCTTGGTAACTCTACTCACTAATAGAAGCCCGCCTTCATCCATAGGAGGTAGATTCACAAGAGATGGCTTCACTAATAATTTGTCCAGAATGGCTGTAACTCGCTGCTCCAAAACTCGCTACGTGCCATATTCACAAGAACATACATTATTGTGAAATTACCCAAACAATTTTTGGTATGTCTTACATGAATTTGAAGGTAGTAACACCATCCGAGCAGAAAGGGAAAAAAATGCAAAATTATGAAATAAATGAAGAACCATTCCTGCAGCGTACCTGAACTAAAATACACATGACATTATTAGGAGAAGGGAATACAGCTGTGATTGTAGCTGCTTCCTTACGTACAGTATCTGCAATTAAAACAACAATAATATAATTATTCCACTGAAATTTGATATCTGGCGTTCAGATCAATGATTATCCTTCAAACCTGTAATTTCTTTGTACAAGGAAGAGAGCCCACGGGCAACATTGCTGGGACTAGCTTGAGAACCCTGATCACCTAGAACTAATCTAATGTCTGCATTCATCACTTCCACATCAATGAACATAGGACGTGTTGCCACATAATGTTGCATAGCACTAGTACCCCTGTTAAACTGCATTTCAATTTGCAAAAGAAACAAATAATGAGGGGAAAAAAACAATTCAATTGCACCAGTGCAATCCAGATAGAGGGCAGCTAGTGAAAATTCAGTATAGTATTAAAATACATTATACCATAGGTAAGCGCTTGAAAATAACCAAGAGAGAGAAAGAGTGAAAGATCATTGTAAATATAAGCTCATAATCATGAAGAAATAGGGGGAAAAAAAGCTTCGAGTTTCCAAGAAAAAAGTATTAAATATAACCCAATCATATAACACTACAGAACACCCTTGACAGATCTAAGCAAAATAATAATGATTCTCTCTCTCTCTCACTCATATCAAGAAAAAGTAAAAGGAAATAAACACACCAAGGGACCAGAATTAGGAAGGGAAGGAAGAACATCACCACCCAGGTCTTTTGAAAACTAATCACCTGAGATAAAATTTTAGCACATTCTGACATGGTAGACAATTCTCTTCTCTGTGATGCTGCATCAAAGCGAGCTAACAATCTGTTCTCCAATTCTACATAAAGGGTAAGAAAAACGAAAGAACTCATTGAATATATAATTAGAAGGAAAACTTATCACTAAAAAATAGAAAAAGGGCTCTATCAAAATCTTTTCCTACACATCTTATATTTCAAAAAAAGGAGGTACTCTTGTACTCATAAAGAAGAAAGCCACATTAAAGGCAAAAGAGAGAGAGAGAGAGAGAGAGAGAGAGAGAGGAGACATGAAGGGAGAAAAAAAGGAAAGAGAGTATCGTGCAGTAGTAACTGTACCATTGCAGTAATCCTGAAGATTAGCAACAGCAACTTCTAATCCTCTGCTGGCAGTAGCATTTCCCATGTCTGATATGCCTTGTCTTCCTATATCTTCCTCAGCAAACGACCCTAAAATAAACAGAGTACACAAGGTTTTAATTTTTCACATGGCTGAAAGAAGCATAAGAACATACCACAATATTCCCCAGGCACAGGAATAAGTTCTTTGCTATTAAAAGAAATTAGTATCTTTCCTCTAGGTTATTAGCATCAACCTCTCTCTCTCTCTTACCCAGACATGAGCATAATCTTCATCATCAAAAATGTTATAACTTGCCTCTCTGTTATTGGGCATCAACCAGTATCACAACAAACCAATCATATGTCATATTTCTTGTGCTCTCAATCTTGTTTAGGGATGCATTTGATTTATAAAAGAAAATAAACTGTTAATGAGAATAAGAGAGACATATTATTCCGACTTAATTTCATTCACCACCCTCATAAGCAGTCAGGTAGAGAATGGACAGGATAGACCATGACAATGAGTTTACACAAATTGACAATTACGGATGTCATGCACAGAGAAGCTAATCTATAAAAGGGATAAAGCTGCATCATTAGCTGATTCTAGCAGGACAAAAGAAATAGGGATCGTTAAAAGAAAGCTGTGAGTCAGAGTTTAACATCAATCACATTAATGCAATTTTATGGAATAAAATGCCAGCTTACGCAATTTCTCTGCAATTGACGCGGCCTCAGCAACACGACTGTCATCAGAAAATAATGGTGAAAGTTCCATTAGGTCCCCTGGACTGCTATTGAACTCCATCAAGTACTGCAGAGATTGGATTGCAAGGTTAACAAAGCAATCTAAATAAAGGAAAGCATACCCTTTATTATTATTATTTTTTTAAATAAGTAAAAATTATTATTAAAAAACTATAAGGACAAGGCCTGAGTAGAATTAATAGCAGCTATACTTAACGGCTTCAGGGCAAGAATCTCAAAATCTTTAGTGTGGAAAAAATTATAAAAAGAACATTTCTAAAGAGGATTACAAAAATAAGGTTTCATTTAGTAGAAAATTCACACATGGATAGACAGTACCTTTATGAGGTCAATTGTTTGACTAGCAGTAACCCGCTGAGCATCAGCACTCTGACAAGAAATAACCATTCAAAAGAATACATAAACTTCTATTTGGTCCAAATAAACTAGTGACATAATGATACATACATAACATAACTAAGAAGAAACTCGATCAGAAATATAGAGGAGTAATCCATCAGCAAGCCTACCTGCAGATGGTCTCCTATTTTGGCAGCAGTCTGTCCAACACTTGATATCCGTGAATCTAACCTCGCAAAGCTATCAAACAAGCCATCTACACCTTTCTCTAGCTGAAAAAAAAAAAAGGGAAGAAGAAGATACATTGTAACTGTAATAAAAATTATGGCTCAGTTCTAACACTATCAGATTCAGAATCATCTAATATTTCATAACTCAAAGTACTTAAGGAATTTACAGTTTCTAATTCTGTTCATTGGCAGAAAACCAAGCTGGGCAAGACAGTATAAATATTATGTCAGGTTTGATGAGGAGAAAGGACAAGAACTACTGATCTCAATCTTTAGAAGAACAATAGCTTGTTTTCTCTATATGTCCAATATCCACTTGTCCTATGTCTTCTTAGGACACTCTGGGTGCAAAATGCAGTTTCACTATTTTATAAAATTCCATTTCAATTGAAAATGCAGTCAGATGCTTTTTGGTAGTATAAGCAATCAAGGGATAATAACTCGAATAACAGAAGGAAGCTCTGGTCCTTATTCAGAAGTCACAAAAGAGAGATTTTCACTTCAGAATGATAATGCCAACTTCTTTGGAATCTTTTGTCAGTATTTTCCTGAAATGATTCAAAAGTAACAAACCTCTGCAAGTGTTTTACGATGCTTAGAATCTTGAACAGAAAGCTCCTTCTTGATATTGTAGAGTCTTCCATCAATCTGAAACCAAAAATAAGGTGGGAAAAGAAATCATCTCAGCGCAAAATCTCAATTTGTGTGTCCATTTCCTGCAACACAGAAAGACATGCCTGTTTTCGAAGGTCAATCAACTCCCTACAAGAATCCTTGAACAGAGATAAGAGAGCATCTACTTCTGGAAATAGAGGGGCAGAGGCAGATAATCCTTGAGCAAATTTTGCTGCATCAGATGGGGCTTGTCTATGCCCATTTGGCAAAATATCACTTCCGCTAACATTACCATGTCCATCTACTGAATCAGCATCTTCTTCTAGGAAAGATGGCAGGAGCTCGTTTACCAAGTTCCCAAATAGTGCATCGAAAGAAAAATCACCCTATGCAATGAATTTTTAAATTTAGCAATTAGTGAAGGCCATAAAAAAGTCAATGATGTTAATCTGAGTATATACCTTAAAGTCATCTATGTCGAGAATGAGTGGAATGGAGCTAACTGATGATGACTTTGAAGTTTTATCATTCCTGAATCCATCTCTACCCTCTTTCATCTGTTCCAAATCATTCATAATCCGAATCATATAAAAACAAGACCACCATTTGAAGATCCAATTCTAGTGAATTCAATAACAATCTTAAGTACTATCACATTACACAAGTACTACTAACAAATAAATAAATAAAAACCTTAATTTTCTATGAATGAGAATCAAAGTCTAACACATTCCGTGAATGCTAATAGCTTGGATGAGTCAGCTAACAGATACCAGAACTCTATCAACGACTCAAACACAACTACCATTCTATGTTAATTGACAATTTAATTTCTTGCAAGAACCGGGAAGAAAGAAAGAAAAAACTCACGTAATTTTTTTCCTGAGAAACAAACAGAATTAAAAATAAGACTCCTTGCTCTAAACTTAAAGCTCAACTGGTAATAAATAACTAAAATAATATGAATATCCATCTATTATCAACAAATATAAACCTGATTTGATTCTGTAGCTCAGCTGAACTATAAATTTTACTAATCAGCCCATCGGTAGTTTGATGAATTACAACAATTTACCACCTCCCACCCATCGCATAACTAATCCAACTACAATTCATAGCAAGAACAATATAAATCTGAGAAAATAATTGCAAAAAAAGGTGAAAAAAAAAATCTTAGCGAGCAAGAATGTAAGCGAGGCGAAAGAGAAATGGCACCTCTTCGGCTAGTGATGAACGAACGAGCGAGCGAGAGAAACAGAGACGATACAGATTTTTTTTTGCGCCTTCTTGTCAGCTTTGGTTGGGTAGATCGGGCCAGGTGATGGAGGAGGGAACGAAAAGTACAATGAAATTATTTCGCCTCTTTAAATGACGGTTTTAACCTTCTAGCGCCGGAAGGAATGAACTCTTTGCTCGTGATCCTTCAGATATTTGATGTATTCAAACAAGTAAGCTGGTTCTTTTTCTTTTCTTTTTTTTTTTTAATTAAAAAAGTAATATATAGTAGTTGAGCTAAAAAGGCCCTAAAAGAAAATCAAAATTATATATACAATATTATAATTAAAGTGATTATAATCATAAGAAATAATCACATTAACCACTTCGACATTGATTGATTAATCAGCAATTCAAAAAATAGACACACCAAAAAAATTGATTATAGTGATTTTGATTACATTTATATAAAAGCCCATTTAATGCAATAGTTCATATTTTATTTTTTCTTTAGAAAATAACAAAAATAGTAGTACTCAAAACTCCCTAATCTTTTAACTAAAGGCTTCAATTTGAACCGCCTTGTATTATCTTATTTTTATGTCAAAAATAATGAAGTGAATAACAAATTCTATTTCAATTTCAAATATATATTTACTTGTATAAAGTATAAAGATTAATATTTAAGGATTGATTCGATGCTTAAGGAAACCGAGCCCAACAGAATCTATCTGAAGGCCCAAGTTTGACGTGGACCAGGCCACTCCCCAGCATGATTTGCCCGCTGACCCAACACAAGATTTTAAAGTTTTCTCAAGCATAACGTTCAGATTATTAAATAAAACAAAATAAGTAAGTGAATTTCATATAACATTCCCAAACCAAAGGCACATCAACCTTCGCGGTTATCGCCTGCGTTTCATTATTTTATGCGGTCGTAGTTCAAATTTTAAAGCCACCCAAACGGTGACTTGGTCGTGGCCGTTTTGGGTGCCTTGGAACTACACTTACTAAGAAAAACCGTTTCTTTGAAGCCAAACTTCATGGTCATTTGATAGCAATGTAGATCTTTCTGCCTCAAATCGCCGAAGTACGTGAAAATTTATGTGCATAGAGATTAACAAAACGAAGAAATCGATATTCGACAGTAGCCGGAGATTTTTTTTTTTTTTAATTTTTTGAAATGAAAATCAGAAAAGAAGATCACGTGACCTTCGCGTCGTGCTGACACGTGGCTTTGGCCGAAGCGAAAAGTAATACATTTTCGGGGGTTTGTTTTCCCTCTTTCCCGCGCTTTTCATTTTCAAGTTTCGCTCCATTTTCAGGAAGCAGCAAAGTAAAAAGCGAGAGAGCGAGAAGGCATACACGGAGACTAAAACACAAAGAAATGGTGATAGAGAACAAATTTGGCAAGACAATATGTTCAATTTGCTACGAAGATCTCAAGCCAATCGTCGAAGACCTCCAAGTCATATCGATTTGCGGTCACGTCTTCCATGAGCTATGGTCGGTGCGCGTAATCGGCAAACAATATTTATTTATTATTATAAGAATAGTTTGAAATTATTGTTTTTTTGTTTTTCTTCAAACCCTAGCTTGCAGCAGTGGTTCGAGTACTGTTCGAGCACGAAGAAGTGCACGTGTCCTGTGTGCAAGCAAAGTTGTTCTGCGAATAACGTCAGTCGACTTTATTTTCAATCGGTTGGCGATCAGATCGAGTCCTTAATTTCTCAGAAACCGATCGATTTTGAAGCAGAAGATCCAGAATTTTTGCGTAGTGAAGTGAAGAGATTGGAGCTCAAGGTTTCGAGGCTCAATTCAGCTTTGGAAAGTCAAGGGAAGGAACTTAAAGAAATCAATGTGGAGGTATTTTATTGAATATTGTAATAAATATTTTTAATCGTTTGGTGATTTGTAATGAGGGAACACAGAAAAAAAAATTAGAAAATTTAGAGTCATTGTTTTAATAGACAATTTTTATTTTAGTTGTGTAATTGCAAGGAGAGTCTGAAGGAGGAACTAGTATTGAAGAATGAAGTTTTGAGAGAAAAAATATACATTCAACAGCTCGTTCATTCAAAATCACAGGTGAATTGCTTTCTTTGCTGTTCTTCTAGATAACTTTGTATAATTGGTTGTGTATATTGATGGTTCATGTAAATTTCAAGTGATATCGATAATTTATAGGAGATTGATAAATTGACATCTGAGTCCTTGAGACTGAAAGAAAGGAATATGTCCTTGGCCAAAGAGCTCGCTGCACTCAAATTGTGAGTTGAGTTGTACTGGTGCCAAATAACTGTTCGATTAATTTGATTCTTCTGGGTTTTCTTTTTTCCTGTTTGTGACTGACCTAGTTTCTATGTTCATTTTAGGGTATCGGACTTTAATCTGGACGAAGATGAAATTTTAAGGTTTGCCTCTTTGGGTAATGGGGCTAACAACAAAGACACGATAGATGTTTTAAGAAAGTCCTTGGTCATTCGTAACAAGTGAGTTAAGGTTTTGTCTTTTTTCTAGTTTATTAAAATATATGATACTTGGACAGAACATTTTATTTTTTATTTTTTGGATTTTTCACAATGTGCTTATATTCCAATTGAATTTTAACTGCTTAGAGCAGTTTTTAGAGTGAAGCTACATTTTATCATTTGGGTTGAAAGCACTGATCAACCATGTCACCCATAATATCTATAGTGGGTGCAGATGAGAAGGAAATAATTGGTGTTATCTATTTTATAAAATTTGTTTTTACATAGTTGCAAGATTCTCCTCTCTTTGCCAGATGGTGGAACGAGGAATTTTCAACGATGTAACTAAATCTGCATTATGTCTTGTTGTCTTTATTATTGTTATTTTTTAAAGTTATGAAATGGTGTTACACCAATTTTATGACTGCAAAATGCAACAGGAGTTATACAGAATTGATAGCCAAGTGCAATCTTCTTGGAAGAGAAAAAGCTCGTTCATGCCATAAACTTGAGAAGGCTAAAGAAAAGATAAGTAAACTAAAGGTAAGTCTGTGATGAACAAAAATCAGATTTTTTGTGCTAGGTTCTTAATTTTACTCAGTAAACTTTTCTTTACATGTACATAATTAGACAAGGGTCCAAGAACTGGAGACAGCTGGAGAAGTAAAAGATAATGAAGTTTTGAGGGCTATAAAAGCCTCAAAGAATTGTAGTAGTAAAGAGGGGGTTCCAAACAACATTGAAGGTAGCTCTAATATTTTGTGTACCGATACTATTTTATCAGAAGATTGCAAGGAAGAATGTTCTCTACTGATGAACAATTTGGATTGGACTACAAGTATGACTGATGATTTGCAATGCTCCAAGAATAGGGAAAACTTCAATTCTACTAAAAGCAAGAATGCAGATCATACTAAAGAATGTGCAAGTACCATGGCTAAAAAAATAGCGAGAAATGCTTTAATAACTAAGGATACTGCAGGATTTTCTACAGTTGTGCTTGGACTTTCAAGTTCTCATTCCAAACTTCAAACCAATGATGATGTCACGCATAGCCCTACTTCATCGAGATCAGGTGTAAATCCCATTGACAACAAAGAAGTTGCAGGGCATAGGCATCATGACCTGCATGGAGATCTGGGTTTAAGACCTGGTATCATTAGTGATAAGGGCATTGCTCCTGCTGCTGTTATGGATGAAGATGTGACTGTGATTATTGATGATGATGCACAAGTTCAACCTACACTCAACATTAAAAAAGAGTCTGCATTGCTAGTTCCACTTTCCAGACCAGGTATTTTTATGGTTGGTGCAAGGTTATGAGGTAGTGGACAGAGAAATTTTTGTGAAGTCGTTATGTTAGCCAATTTCTATTTTGCATCAAGATATGTGTGTGACAATAGATATAAAAGTTTTTTGAACATTCTTCTCCCCATTTTAACTCTGCAAAAACACCAGGGGATATATGTTTTTCTAGTGGATTGCTTGCTCCTGATGGAACAAACCGTTATTTGGGGAAATGGTGCAAGCGTGGTCAGAACAAAGGATCAGTGACCATGCAAGGTTCATCTACAAACAGTGGTGATTTGATTGCCGTTGGAGCTGATGGGAGAGGTGGTAGAATTAAAGTTCTGAGATCTCCAAATCAGTCTTCACTGGTGAGTTCATCCACTTACGTTATGATTCAAACTATATTTGTCTGAAATGTTTTTTTTTTCAACTGTAAGCTATATCCTTTATCAGAGTAATATTAGTTACTCCAAACTAGAATTTCAAACCGAGAATGCATGTTATCCTCAGTATACTTGTTGATGCAGGAAAAATTAGGAGTTAATGATTTAGGAAGTATTATTTAAGTTTCAATTTTATTTATTTTCTTGTTTAATTGGGATTTTCTTTTTATCTTATTTTAGTTATTGATGTTGGATTATGTTTTTGCATATTTCATGACATTACAAACTTAAAATGTGAGTTGCATCTACCTCTTTTATATGCAGGATGGCAAGGAGAATTTGTTATTTGCAAAGAGGTTAAAACATGGAGCAAAGGCAAGTAATATGCAGACTCAAGGATGCTTGCAAATAGAACACTTCTTCGGAAGGGTCTAGCAGTAATTGAATGTACGATATAACACTAGGTTTGCAACTTCTGAATTAGGATTATATTTTGTTGAAGTTAATTTGTGCCATCAATATGCTGAACAGAAAACACATCAAGGAAGATGCAAATGACATAGTTGTCTTTTAAGTTAATTTCTCTCTTATCATAGTTTTCATTATCAAACTTTAAGCTGAAACTGTCGCAATTACTGAGTTAATTAACTTCTAGTGGAGCAAGTTGCAACGGTGGTTGTACTCATACCTCACCTTAAGTAGCAATTCTACTCCATTTTATGTGAGTCATACTATGCATGGGTCTCAATGAATGCCATTGTTGGGACTTGTTTAGTAACAATAAGCTAGCTAACATTTGTTTCTTTCCTTAGCAATAGTGAATGAATGTGATTTAGAAGGTACTTGATTTTTAACTATTCTTTCCACTTTTATCTTGGAAGTAGAGTTTCTCATCTCTTGCACAACACAATGTGTCTCTCCTATTTGTCCAAGTTTGCTCAAGAAGCTCATATTGACATTTGATTTTGTAAATACATTAGAAACAACTTATGGCTTTACTTGATCTAGTTGCTAATGGTTGTGAAGATGTTCTCAACCACTCTATAGTTCCCTAAGCATTTACTGGGACTTGGTAAGTTCATGATTCTGATTATGGCTACACTTTAATGCTAAAAATGTGCTTCCATTTATGCTAATGCTTGGCCAATATTGATATGCAAATGAACATTAAATTTACCAGTTTCTATGGTCTTTAAATTGTTTTTTAAAGTTTCGGAGGTTTTCTCACGAATCTACCTGAAGCTGGAGGTCTTCATTCGAAACATGAGATTGTAAATAGTCAATTTAAAAAAAAAAATGAACGCACGATGCTGTCAAGGATGACATTTTCTAACCAGAAAGTAAGTCTTGGTTTAAAATGCTTTGTTTACTGATTTTGGCCAGAGAAATACTCAAAGTTTCAAGGATTAGTTGTTGATATTTCTTTAGTTTTAGCCTACAGAATTTCACTTTCCTTGGTGCCTGGATTTAATATAACCTTGAGTATAATTCGTAAATTAACTGAATCATGTCTGCTGACTGGAAGCACGTGAAGTTAGAACATGACCAGAATAAATGCTGATACTGTTCCTTAAGAGTATTCATTGAAAATTTAATATTATTATCACTGTTTTTCCAATATAATAGTCTGCAGATGACTAACATGGTTGGTTCAAAGTTGTTTCGAATTGAGGATGAATGGAACGTCTACCTGCCATGAAGACTAGAACTCCATGAGCATGTAAGATACTAAATTCTCTACGGCATTGCTTAACTCACGCTACATCTAGACTCTGGTGACTCGAAAATCGAAAATGTACTAAATTTTTCGGCCTCGTTAATGGGTTTGTAACTGAGAAAGGCAAAACTGCCATTGCTTTCTATGGTTACATGTCTTGAGATTAAAATCACAAATGGATAAATGGATGTAGAGGTCGCAACCAATGTTTTAGCTTGTTTGTAACTCTATGATGTTATAGTTTTCTCAGTTGATCTTCAAGAAAACTGTCATCGAACATCACTGTTTGTCATTTTAATGGTTTTGAAAGAGTTTTTTACTTTTGTAGATGACTTAATAGATGACGGGACATGAGCTCTTGCACACGCAATAATAGATATTTATCCAAAAAAAAAAAAGAAATGGCATTAGGAGATTTAAAATTCTAAATCCGATTTGTGGTGCAGACATCTGGGTCTCTGTCTTGATTGTAACAAGAGACACAGGTATTCATCTCTAACAAGGATTCTTGAAGCCTCTGAAAGTATGAATGTATAGCCACGATTGGACAGACAGACATGCAAGTTAGAATTGGATTGAATGGAATGGATGTCTGCACATCCGCCGGCCAAGAATTACGGATAAAAAAAGACACGTGTCTGAATTTTTGACAGCCAACGTTCAAAACAAAGATTTTTCAAAAATTTACCAATAATGGAAGACAGCCGAACAACCGGGTCTAAGTGAAAACCTAAAAGGGTTCGGTCGGTTGACTGAGAAAATCAAAATAGCCACCGTCAAAGCTGACCGATGTCTGTATTTGTGACCAGTAAACTTTGCAATTAGCCTAAGTTAGGAATTCTTAGATTATGCATTGATTAATGGAAGGGGAAAAGGTGGACTGAAGACGGCTCTTGTTTATTACGGCTTGAGCATATGTAATTTTATTTTATTTTGATGATTCTAACAAATTGAATTGAATTTCTTTCACATTAAAAACATATCTAGCCACATTAAAGGTATGATCAAGTTTCATTTGAACTTATTATATTCAATTGACCAACAGTCTTTTACGGTATTGCTAGACTAATACCAATACTAGAACTTTAAAACTTGGACGAGTACGATGCTGGAAGAATACTAATGGCCATTTCTGTCAGTTATCTGCTTTTTGGTTGAATTCCATGTCTTCATTTTCACACGTGTATATTACTTTTATATATTAGATAAGAAAGTCAATTAATCAATGATGTGTTGGTGATAAAAGTAATTAATTAACCAGTAGTACTAATAATCACGGAAAGAATTGAAATTCCCAAGTCAAATTAGTAGAATATTTTGTAGAGAATGTGTATGAGTGTATCCCTACAGTAGTCTCGCGCGTATATTCGGAAGATATGTTAGTGTCAAGTCAAGACTTCTGAACCGATTTTTGTGTCTCGTTTTGTCCCTCTCATTCTCATGCATGGAGTCATGGACAAAGTTCGTTTCGTGTACTTATCAATTCAAAAACGAACTACTCCAGGATAAGCTTACCAGCTGGCAGCTTAATCACTTCTAAGATCAATGTGTAGGAACAAGAGACAGAACTAGTACTTATTGATTGACTATAATAGCCACCTAAAACAGAGTCTTGTATTAAAACGTTTAGAGCTGTAGTTGATGCAGGAATGTATTGGGAGAATTTAACACAGAGCCTTCGCAGTAGTTGTGAGATACTCATATTCTCAATCTGTGTTCCAGCTGCCCATCGATATCAAATCTGGATTGTGTTAGTTGGCTACGCAATAAATTCTTCCTCGCGTGGCGTTGAGAGGAATTAAAGCCATTAATTACATTATTATATATGTAAAGTTTTAGACCATCTAACCAAGTTTTCTTAGAGTTGCTTCAGATTTGTAAACATGTTACATGATTTTGAAGAAAAACAGAGAGTAGTATGCAAACATTTCGTATTTTTAATATTTGATTTACATAATTTTTAAGAAAAAAATAGTATACTTTAATAAAATCCGTTCCAGAGAATGCCCAGATCGAACACATTTTAAATAAGACATATCTGTAGAGAAAATCAAATTTAGACTTTTGTATTGCAATTCTCAAAGTAAATGATGAAAACATTTGAATGAACAACACATGGAGGCACAGACACTCACCAACCATTGGAATGAAAGTCAACTAGCCCGGTATGCAAGAAAAGCAGAAAAAGCTTTTTTCTTCCTCTATAAAGCATGAAGTCAAACGACAATTTTCATTATTTTAAGGTCATTTTTCTTCACCGTGGTGGAAGATAGTTGAGAATATATTTTTGTAGAAGATGTAATACTTTTCATCTAATACATTCTTGTTTGACACTCCAATATCTAGTCGTGAGACCCAAGCAATACTGGTCGCTCAGAAAAACCCTACGATAGTCAAATTATGTGATCATATCTAAGATTGTCAAAGTTAGCTATAAAAAGTTTTAAAACTTTAAGAATTAGTACAGGATTTTATTCGATGGATACAATACTTAATTAATTGTCGTTTCGATTTTGATCGTTCAACTTCAAATTACAACGCGATCGTCATAATGACAGTCCGAAAGCAGGTGAGATGTTGAGGTATTAACCACCGAAAGCCTACGAATTGCCATTTGACTAGTCCTGAAGTAATCCAAACTAAAATAATCTTAAATGTCTTTGTTTTCATTCTTTAAAAAATATTTTTTCGAAGGTACATTTATCAATACTAAAATAATATTAAGTATTGTAAAATCCAACAATTAACCGGTCTGTATTGAGAAATTTCTGAGTGTGAAAAATTATATAGAAACATATTGAACACAAGATTGGTAATAATAAAAAATAAATCATATCACACAAACAGACACAATATTTAATATGATTTGATATTAATTAATTCACATATGAAGAGATAAATCAACTATATCATAAATATACAAAAGTATATCACATCAAACCAGATATTCAACCCAATACCTAATATTGGAGAGCCCTGAACTATTCCCGCTCCACTTGCTTTGCTATTTTCCGTTTCACATGTTCAATCTCGGTGTTTATACATCTCTTTCTCCTCTCTTCTTACATCCCTACAATGATATTTATCTCTTATGTCTAGTCTCTCTCTCATACCTATACGATTCTCAACCTTTATATTTATAAGTTTATATATGGATCTTCTATCTTAATAGGAGTAGAACTCCTATTTATTATACAACTAACTTTTTCTATCAACTTGAATTAAGAAATGAGCCAAGATCTCAATAATCTCCACCTCAGAGAGTTTTCCATCTAAAGATCAAGACGCATTAACAATACCACTTGAATAGTGACCCGTGTGAACAGACCATCATGAACTGTATACATGAACAATACCATGAGGAGTAATTATGCAATCATGAAAAACTCTACTAAAACTATAACTTGAAAATCATTTTATCTACAACGTGTAATCGTGATACCCCATCTCTTTTGTATATACTTAACATCGAAAAATATAGTTTGCAGCCTGGAGCTTTGATACTACTTATAAGAAATCATGCAAAAAAATATTGAACATCAAGATTAGTAATAAGTAAAAAATAAATCACATCACACAAAGAGACACAATATTTAACGTAGTTTGATATCAATTGCCTATATCCACGGATGAAAAGATAAATCTACTAGATTATAAATAAACAAGAGATCATACACCAAACCTATTATTTAACCCAATACCCAATCAAGAGATCACACACAAAAACTTAGTATTCAACCTAACATCCAATATTGGAGAGTCCTGAAACTATTTTTGTTTTACTTTTTCAATCTCGGTGTTTCTATATCTCTTTTTTCTCTCTTCTTATATTCCTATAAAGATGTTTATCCTTTATGTATAATCTCTCTTATATCTAGATATGATTTATAACCCTTATATTTATGAATCTATCTAAGAATCTCCTAATCCTAATAGGAGTAAAATTCATATTTATTATATAACTTTATTTTTCTATCAACTTGAATTAAAAAACGAGTCAAAATCTAACACTGAGAGCACTGCACATAGATTCTACAGGATTAGTCTAGTACAAGTTAGCTAACCGGAACTCCTACTTTAAAAAAAAAAGTATGATTAAGTTCAACCATATATTGCTTATTTCATATTCTATTCGTTTGACAAATTTGTATCAATAATNCTGAGAGCACTGCACATAGATTCTACAGGATTAGTCTAGTACAAGTTAGCTAACCGGAACTCCTACTTTAAAAAAAAAAAAAAAAAAAGTATGATTAAGTTCAACCATATATTGCTTATTTCATATTCTATTCGTTTGACAAATTTGTATCAATAATTGCCGTCATCTATTCATAATTACTAAACGTGTATCAGCCCGGAAGTTAAAAAGAGTAAGATGGCTTTGTTTCAACTTCTACCTGCCATTGCTGTACTTGTACGTGTAAAATGAGGATGGCATGGTTCTGGTGTTAATAATGAAGTAGATGAATATATTTTTGGTTAAGTTTTTTTATTTTAAAAGAAATTGAAGGAGGAATTTTTTTATTTTCGAAACCCGGAAAGTCGGAGTCAGAATATTATCGAAGGAATTATTTGTGGGGCAGCCTCGAACAATTCCCAACTTACAAGTAACCCTTATTAGGGATTAGATATGTGACTGTGAAATGCATAAAAACATTCCAAGCTAACGCCTGGCGACGTGTACAATATCCTTCGGATGTAATTACTATGAATAGATAGGTCCAAAAAACAACTGTCCAAAAAGCACTTCTAAGTCAGCCCGTGGCTTGTCCTCGAGAATTCCAAACCGTGTTGGCCTTTAGGAGCTTCAAGGAAACTTCATCTTTAATGCCGGGAAAATCCCATATTTTTCATAGCGAAACTGATTTGAATTTCAACACATTCAAGGGGAAAATTAAATGACCGTAGCAGTTTGTGAAATGCAACTAAACGCCAATAAAAGAAAAATAGTGACCACTATGGAATTCAGCTCTTTCTTTTACACGTGTATAAGCATATGCATGGTATCATGAACAACACGCAAGCAATTACGAATTCATATCAGTTCATAAAACTTAAATTCCAAAAGTTTTTCTAATTTTGAGGGGCCGTTTTTTAAGTATTAAATTTTGATGTATGACTTTTCTTTCTATGGTCGGGAAAACTTTTAGCTAGATACTATAAATACTGCAAGACTTCTCCCGTTTTGTATATATCCACTCTGCAGCTTAACTTGTTTGCAGCTTTAGTATTATATCTGCTATACAGCTAGTAGCTATTCTCTAAAACACAAAAAATGGGAATTTTGTCAAAGATTGCCACTAGTAATCGGCATGGAGAGAATTCACCCTATTTCGATGGGTGGAAGGCATTTGACAGGAACCCTTTTCACCCCAATCACAATCCCGAGGGCGTTATTCAAATGGGTCTTGCTGAGAATCAGGTTCGGAGAAGATTTCCAATCTCAAATATTCTGTTGTATTTTAATAAATATGAGTGACATTGGAATGTCACCACATGAACATTTACATAACAAGCAAGTTAAACCTTTTTTTTTTTTTTTTCAGCTTTGTTTTGATTTGATCAAAGAGTGGATTCACNCACCACATGAACATTTACATAACAAGCAAGTTAAACCTTTTTTTTTTTTTTTCAGCTTTGTTTTGATTTGATCAAAGAGTGGATTCACAAGAATCCCCATGCCTCTATTTGCACTGCTGAAGGAGTCGACGAGTTCAAGGATATTGCTATCTTTCAGGATTATCATGGCTTAACAGAATTTAGAAAGGTACATATATTAATGATGATTAAATATATAGAAGTTATACAAGAATAAATATTTCTCATTGATGTAACAGAAGCATTAATGATACTACTGCATGTGTCTGTGCATATCTTTTCAGGCTGTGGCAAAATTTATGGGAAGAGTGAGAGGTGATAGAGTAAAATTTGATCCTGAACGAGTTGTCATGGGCGGAGGAGCGACGGGAGCCAACGAGCAAATAATTTTCTGCCTAGCAGACCCGGGAGATGCTTTCCTTGTACCTTCACCTTATTATCCAGCGTAAGAAATCTTTCTCTTTTCTGCATTTTTATTTTTATTTTTCGGAATGTTTGAGAAATTTTAGCCGTGGTTAGGAAAGAATATTTGTAGTGAAGGTTTCTGAAGTCATGGCATACTCACATGGGTTAGAAATATTAAACAAAGATGCGTTCTCATTACAAATGGTCAACTGTGTTGTCTTGGAGACAAAGAGGTCAATCTGCAGTGGTTGGAATTGAATGCATTTAAATATAGGATTATAGTTTAATAAAGACAATTTATTAAAAGACTAGGCTTTCGTTCAATAAATTAGTTCAACTTCATCTATACTGATTATGAGTTTATAATATTATAATACTATACCTGCAGCAACCCGATTAGTCGAGACAATAAGCCATTTAACTCTTAATTAATTTGGTGAAAATATTACTTAACTAGTGACAATAACTGGAGACCACTAATAAGAAGTAGACCTTTTCTTTGATAGTGATTCGTCAATCAAAGCAACTGTAGTATAGAGCTGGAGTTTTGGACAATTTCTACAGTCGTATCCTCAAGATGACTGATCATTGTGCGGACTCATTCATCTTAGATTGTTAAAATTGTTTTTGTAGCCTTCAATTGTTTGGACCAGAATAAAGTAATAACAAATAGTTCTCTCGTGAAAAATTCATTAAATCTCTCTTAATTATCGGCTTTACTGATCAGTAATTTAATATTGATTAATTACAGATTCGACCGCGACTTGGGATGGCGCACTGGAGTTGAAATAGTTCCAGTTCACTGTGATAGCTCGAACAATTTCCAAATAACCAGAGCAGCACTGGAAGCAGCATATGAAACGGCTCAAAAAGACAATATCAATGTCAAAGGCTTGATCATAGCAAACCCCTCAAACCCGCTTGGCACAACCTTGGACGGAGATACACTTAGAAGTCTAGTAAGCTTCATCAATGACAAGAACATTCACCTAGTTTGCGATGAAATATATGCAGCTACCATCTTCAACTCTCCCAAATTCGTAAGCGTCGCTGAAGTAATCGAAGATATGGATTGTAATCGCGATCTCGTTCACATTGTTTACAGTTTGTCCAAGGACATGGGCCTCCCTGGCTTCAGGGTTGGCATTGTTTATTCTTATAATGACGAAGTCGTGAGTTGTGGCCGCAAGATGTCAAGCTTCGGTTTAGTCTCCTCACAAACTCAACACTTACTTGCTTCAATGCTCTCTGATGAAGAATTTGTTGAAAGGTTTCTAGCGGAGAGCTCAAAGAGGTTAGCAAAAAGGCATCACCTTTTAACCAAGGGGCTTGAGCAAGTGAACATCAATTGCTTGAAAAGCAATGCGGGTCTTTTTGTCTGGATGAATTTGCGACACCTCCTCAAGGAACAAACATTCGAAGCTGAAATAGTTCTATGGCGCACGATTGTCAACGATGTCAAACTCAATGTTTCACCAGGCTCATCGTTTCACTGCGTGGAGCCCGGTTGGTTTAGGGTCTGCTTTGCGAATATGGATGATGAAACGGTAGATATTGCACTGAAAAGAATTGTAGCATTTGCGCGTCAAGACAAGGAAGGTGAAAAAGCAACGAAGAAACGTTGGCAACCAAATCTTAGTCTTAGCTTCAAGTCTAGGAAATGTGAGCAGGGTGTCAATATCATGTCACCACGCAGTATGTCCTTGTCCCCTAACTCTCCAATTCCTCAATCGCCTTTGGTTCGAGCAAGGACTTAGACACTTGGTTATGGATGTGGTCAATAGGAATACAAAATCGTCACTTACAAGAAATACCTAATTTTTTTACCCATTACAATGCTTTCGGTCAGGCTTTTGTGGGAGAATTGCAGATCACGTTTGTGGCTCGAAAACTTTCGTATACATATGGTTAGGAACTAAACTAGGGAAGGTAAGGTTTTGTCTGTCATTCAAAGTGATCACATAGACTTTTTGCCGAAAAAATTGTTAAAGTTGTAACTTTATATCTATCTATATCATTCCGTGTTTCAGTCAAAAATTAAATGTAAGCAAAAATAATATACCTTTATTAATTATATGTTATGATCAGAATGCTGTATTTTCTTCACTCAAACCTGGGTTCATGTACAAAACTGCTGGATTATCATGGGAATATTATTAGACAATTGCACTAACGAGCTTTTTGCTACCGTGGCTTTGCATTAATTAAAAATCAAATTACGAGTAGGGGCTAGTGATGCTTAATTAATTGCCAACCAGAAAGTTATATGCACCATGTTCATATGCTGTATTGGCTCGTGCCGTTTCTAGAAAGAATGATGAGATGTGACATGGTCAACGATAAAATAAGCTGATAATTAAACACTTGTTATTACTTTAACGGTACATATATAGCAAGAACGCCATTTGTATCTTTAATATCAACAAAATCTGCAAGAAAAAAGGAAGCATGCTGTGTTGTCCTTAATTAGATTGATTATAGCCAGATTCAGATGAGGAATATGACTCTCATGACACTAGCTAGCAACTACCTATTTGTCAATTTTTTTACATATATTATATATGTTGAACTGTTAATTGCGTTTGGAGGATCAACTGAAATTAATGTTTATTTCAAAAAGTAATTAAAAAGAAGGAAATGACTACGTAGAAACTAAATTGTTCGGCAGATAAAAGAAGAGCAATTTGACTCAAAGTTAAACTGTTTGGTTTTAATTCTTTCTGTCCAGACACAGCTGCCCCACCATGCACACCCAAGTAAGCTTTATTGCTTCGATCTACTCAGCAACTGGACCGACACTTGATTATGAAATTAATACATATTGACTTGTTTAAGCCACTGCTTGTCATCTAATCCAGGCCATTATTGATCAATTTATCTTGTTAATATGATGCTCATCTACGCAGATATCACGTATAATAGCAAGAGACACTCGTAGAAAAGGATTTGGGACTCGCCTGGGATGATTAGCAGATTATTCTCATTTTGTATCAGTTCAAATTTATTGTTCAAGATTGTAGTTATGCGTGTAAGAAATGAAAAAAATGAAACGAGCTTGTCATCGGTCAGCGATCACTGAAGCACGCGTGCCACATGCCAATAAACACAGGTTGACCTGATCGATGTTAAATTGGTTAATCATTACACGTCTCTTCTCCAACAAAACTGGTAACTCGAAAGCTATCTGTTCATAGTCTTCACCAGAAAATGGTAGTGCCAGCTATCTATTTGCTATTATAGGTGACAAACAATGCGTAACCGTTTGAAATTTTAAATAATTCATCACATAGAAACGATCTTTATGAAATTTAATTTGTTCGTTTGTGCTTTTCGGATATTTGTTTGTTGACAATGTGATGATGTGTAATTATTTACAGTAGCTAGTTTCAATTATTGATCATTTCTCTCCAAAATTTTGTCAATATGAACAAGTTTATCTGGTTTGCTTGCAGAAAGGTGACCCTAGCTACGTACTCATCTTTATTTCTTGCACGGATATTCAAGGTGATGGTCAATGTTGTTCTTTTATTTTTTCTGGTAAGTAATTTTCCTCATGAAAAAAGCTGAAAATCAAAAGATAAACTTTAAACGAGTGTCAGAATGCAAATGTGATATGATCAGTTCACCGAAAGAGCAAGGTAGCCAGCTAGCAAAGGCTGTGCCTTTTTGCTGTGTATAAAGCTTATAAAAGAATCATATATATGCACCACTTAATGCCATGCTAGGTGATGACACTGTTGGTTGGACGACTAAGCAGGAGAATTAATTACTTAATATTTGTAATTAACTTGCTTAAATCATAATAAAGGATGTAAAAATCAATTAGGGAAGAGACTAGAGAGACAATTTCTTTGAATTAATCTAGACATTTCTTTATAAATGTCTTTGGCACAAAGTCTTCAGCCTCCCTCTTGAATTTTGATATCAACAGAGAAAGGTTGACCATATGCAATGCATTACTCTTTGATGAAGCAGTAGTTTTAATTTTTCTTTAGAAAAGGTTAGCATATCATTAGCAGTAGCTTCTCGATTGTCTTCTAATTAATGCATGTTGTTTAAGAGAAAATCATGCATGTATATCTTCTTAATCACTTTATGCACATGGAGCAGCTTAATTTGAAATACTATACAAAGTGCGAGATACGTGTATGTACAACAACAAAAAGTTAAGATTTTTCACATGCTCATTGTTTTACAATATATATCTAGCCAACTTGGATCTTACGTGGAATACACAATTCATTGATAAAAAGTGATGTTTAGTGTTGTTAAGTCGTTTAATTAATAATTAACTAAATGACTTTTTGAGATCAAAGATGCTAACCTAATCAAGTGCAGTAACTCTGATTTTATCAAATCTTGGGTGTTATGGTTTCATCACATCAAGCATCCGGTAAATGGTTCCATGCCTAGGAAAGAGATAGAAGAACATCAACAACGTCAAATATATTCAAAAGAATAGAGGAAACCGACCATGGCCCAGAAAGAAAATGCCCCTTCATTTCGTACAAAGAATTATTTTTGAGACCCACACAGATCTATAGGGAACATGACCCTGCAGCTCCTGCAAAATGCACAACTGGCTCATATTAATAATTAAGGCCACAGAGATCTGAAAACAAAAGCTTCAATCTGACCCACCTGAAGATTTGAACCCGTGACTGTGAGCTACCTATCATTTAATTTAACCATCCTTTTCGGCTCAGGTGAGTGGTGAGAACCCTTTCGGTGAAACGTTGTAACGACGGAAAAGACAAGCAAGATAGAAATTAAGTTTTTTGGAGTTAAGTTACGTAAACGGTAACTGTGTTGCTGTTGCAGAACTACTGCCAGTCATACAGGAAAATTACTACAGTGAGTATAGAATATCAAAAACAGATTACAAAATTTTATTTATTCTGTCTCTACCTTACTAATGCATGAACAAAAACAACGAGGCATTGCCTTTCTATATACACCCAAGTTTCATCTTTCGTTGTTGCATGCCTTGCCTCCTATATGCACTGATGACATTCAAATACATCACCAATTTCAGACAGTGGTCTTTCCACTCACTTTTCACAGGCTGGCTATAACTTCAATTAACATATAACACAAGCATTTGGATCTTCTTCAGCGCTTCGGACATGGTAATACGTGGTCATGTGGGGATTATAGGCTCTGTAAGCCTTGACTAGCTCCCAAACTGGGTCTGGTGGTGGTGGAGCCACAACTGGTGCTGCAGCAGCCTCTTTCTTAGGCTCTTCCTTCTTCTCTTCCTCTTTTTTGGCTTCTTCCTTCTTGGGTTCTTCCTCTTTCTTTGCTTCCTCCTTCTTGGGTTCCTCTTTCTTTGCTTCCTCCTCTTTCTTCGGTTCTTCCTTCTTGGGCTCCTCCTTCTTCTCCGGCTCTTTTGCTGGCCCAACTAACATGATATCCGTCGGCCAATATTTTCTCAATTTGCTCACTACGTTTACAGGATCAACTGTTCCTATCACTGTTAATTTCTTATCCTTCATGTCCATCGCAATAGAATCGATTCCTAGACATTACAGAACCAAGTAAAACTGTTAATCAAAGCTTTGCTTCCTAGCTAAAATTTTTCTTAGAAAAAATTAATATATTTCTTCTCATCAGTAAAGAACAGATTCTCAAATTTGTTCATCATGTTCACAAAAAAAATTACAGAAAAATATTTAATTTCTATATTCAAAATAAATTAAGCAATAATAGTTGTCAAGCTTATAACTTCAAAAGTTCCACGTGTAACCTAATGGTTTAATCGTCCATGCACTCCGATATATACTTCCGAACAGTCTGTTTTTACACGGAATCAATACATTTTTCGTCATAATTTCGATTATTCTCTAAGTAACGTAAACCAAAAGGCCATTTATAATAAAACAGAAAAAGAAAAATCAAACTCTATCTCTTTCTTTTCCTTTTTTGTATTGTATTTCCCTTTCTTCAAAGCTGATACTGATGCATGCATTGAAGTGAACGTTGTGGACCACCACTAAATAGTGTTTAAATTCCTAACCTACCAAATTCAATCTTTATTAAAAGTTAGGTGATACAGTAAAAATTCCTTTCTTTGCAGATTCATCGGCATGGTAGGTTAACATTTTAGAAAATTAAATATTTGCTTAAATTGAAGTTTTGAATTCCTGCGATTTTTTTTTTTTCTTAAGAAACTGAATCGATATGATACCTGAAAGAGTAGAGACGGTCTTCAAAGCCTTCTGCTTGGCCTTGTCATCTTGCAAATCCAACTTCAACACAAATTTCTGCAAGCACATAACCCAAGGATCTATTTCAGAATAAGCCAAACTTTCTGCGATTGATTACCAATTGAAATCACATGACAGCACAAACCCATCTAGGGAATCAAAAACTGATCAATTTAATATTATTTGTTCCTTTTCAGCAACTTCTTTTATTTGTCTTAAGAATCAAATTAACAAGTTATGAACATAAAATGGTCTTTAACCAAACAAATTAATACAAAATATGAAGACAACAATGTCTGTTGCAGCTCGAAAGAATGTGTTATTTAAAAACACGACAGACCCTTCTTTTATTTCTTTTATTAGTCTCTTTTGCAGATAAATAGTAAATATATAGAAAGAGAGGAAAACAGCAATCAAAGTGTGAAACGCTTCAGAGATCATCGATAGAGACCCCGTTGTTACGCATGGCCCATTCATATTCAAGTTATTAAGAATCAAATAAACAAACAGGAGTTAATTATATATATTTCTTATGAACAACAAAACTCCTCCATCAAAAGTAGAAAAACAAAAAGTAAATAAAGTACATGAATGAATCAGAGAATCCATGTAAAGGGAATTGGAAAATGGATTGATATATAAAGATATATATAATATTAAAAGAGATGCTAAAGTGGGAATCAAACCTTCATTCCTGAATGCTTTCTGAGGGAACTGGAAGATCAGAAACAGAGAGAAGAGAGAATGTTGAAAGAATAAACAGATGGAAAGAGAATATGAGATAAGAGCAAATTGATGAGGAGAAGACGTAATCGAATAATGCTTTGTTGAAAAAGATGTAGATGGTTTGGACAGATATCAACCAAAAAAATAACCCGAGACAAAACAAGAAATGCAGAATAGGAAAGAGAAGGGAAAAAAAAGTTAGAGAGAGAGGGAGAGAGATTGAAAGAGAAGGAAATTAAGAGTGGTGAGCAGTGCACGAATGTTGAAGATGTGAAAACTAGTGGGCTACAAAGCCTATTATCAGGCTCAGTTACATGGATGAACGGCGGCGGAAGTAAAATTAGCCATGAGACATCGCCTTCTAGGGGATGCCCACGCGAGTAAAATTAGCGTCAGAACCACACCTGCATGCCTTCCCCCACATGCTTATTTGTGTCATTGCGAACCACCTTTTAAAAAAATATAAAAAAATAATTAATTATTTTATTTTTTAAAAATTTGTTCTCTCTATAAACTTCATTATAATGCTAATTAACTAATAGTAACATGCTGCATCCTTTGTCGTCTTCTTAGTAAATAGAATCTGCACAAGAATTGTCCCAACTTTTGTAATGTCTTCAATTATCTCGCATGTTAGCAAGATTAGTTAGTAAATATATTAATCGTAAATTGATAAAAGAAACATGGTTAGTAATGTACTTATACTTATAAAACTGAAAACAGTTCATTCTAAAATAATTGAATATTTTTTATTATATTACAATTAAAATTTGTAATTATATCTTTTTTATGAAGGAGCTAGCCATTTTACTGTTGTCGAGCGTGAAGATACGGACGATTGAAATTGAGGTGAGAAAACGTGGGTGAGTCGTTACTTCGGGCGGTAAGTGAATTGTGGCCCCCGCAGTCAACGTACGACTGCGATTTTTTACCAGTCAAAGGATTCGCCACGTGACCACGTCCAAGACGACGCCGTAAAAATAGAAGGCAGACATGTTAAAGTCTTAAGTTAAGTGCTTCAGATGACTGACACGTGTTCCAAATTCTAATTGTAGGGACTGAGCTAGCACCACCCTCAGCAGCCTAAATGGATCTGGGATACTAGATCCTACCCCTACTTAAAAAGTTAAACAGCAACTCTGATGAGAGGTGTGGTTTTCAACCCAGTGCTTGGATTTACAAATTTTTCAAATAATTAAAATACAATAAACAATTTTCTTTTTTCAAATTAACGATGTACCAAATCTAACCACAATTTAACTAAAATTTGATTAGGTGGGGAGCATAGCTCATGGACGTTTGAACAAATGCTCAAACATTCCCCTCCACAACTTTGATCCAAAAGTCACATGATTACTCACACGACTTATCTTAGGCGTTGCAAG